>JAHLJT010003656.1:65843736-65873637 GCA_031308135.1 Acheta domesticus
TTGGGGTCGTTGTCGTGCTGGAAAATAAAGTCATTGGCCATGCCTGCTTGTCTGCGCTTTTCTGTAGATTGTCGCGTAGGATTTGCAGGTACTTGAATCTGTTCATAGTTCCTTCTATGAAAACCAATTCCCCACCCTTGCAGCCGACATACAGCCCCAAACCATAACACTACTCCCGCCGTGCTTAACTGTGATTCGCACATGTTGTGGATCCAGTGCCGTATTTGGCTTGCGCCACACCCACATTTGCCCATCATTGCCGTAGATGTTGAATTTACATTCATCTGAAAATAAAACCTTCGCCCAGAAGTCGGCATCCTTCTCCACGTATTCTTTCGCAAAACAGTAGACGTTTTGCTCTGTTCTGCTTGCTGATGAAGGGCTTCTTCCGGGGTACCCACGCATGGTATCCCCCGCACGATTGAAACTCTTCGGACAGACCGTACCGAAATCATTGATTGAAATTATTGTTCACTGTGGTAGTGATTTCAGACGACGTTGTTTTTGGCTGTTTCTTCGTGCCCCGTACCACGTACCTCTGCTCTCGCGCCGATAACTTCTGGGGGCGGCCGTTTCTTAACTTGCTGGTCAGCGGTGGTGTGACCCTGAAATCTCCGTGCAATACTTTTCACTGTGGAACAACTTCTTCCTACAATGTTTGCGGATGTCAGCGAATGTTTTTCCTTCTTCGCGAAGTCGTAATATTATTCTTCTTTCCTTTCACGGACGTTTCCGTTCCCTTCCTTCCCATTGCGTATCACTGCTGCACTTCCGCACGTGACACTTCCGAGCAAACTTCGGGACACGACTTCGGCGCGAAACTGGTAAGTCTGTCCGGAAAATAGTCCGCAAACCATCGCCAGCGTCAGGCGAACGAATTCTTTGTCCAGGCATTTCCTGCGACGCAACTGTAGTTTGTGGGATTTACGAGTAGTTACTCGCTATTTCTGGACATAACGTGCATCGCCACGTCACACGACATTTATTATTCCTCTCGTGCAATGCTATTGTGTTTCCATGAACAGAACCTGCTCTCCGATCCGTGCATAACTACAGGGCGAATACTTTTGTCCATGGCTGTACATATTTCTCTGACAATTGTTTACATTTATTCCCAAAAATTGTGTTTGTTATTCCCAAAATCAACGTCATATTTCTCCCAAGATTTACAAGCACTGATAAAATCTAAACCCGAAAGTCCGCTAAAATATTTTTAATAGACTCTCGAGCATTTTAATGGCCGTTGCTATGGACGCGCTCTTAAAGAGTTGTTTAGATGTTGGTTGCTAAGGGGCTAGTGCGTGTTTACTGACGTAAATAACAAAAACTCTTTTAAAAATCACTCAATAGGGAAGAGTAATTTGTTTGCTACTGATATTTGGACATTGACTAGTCATTGTACCTTTGGTTTTGCAAACAAATGCTCGCCTTGTTGATTATTTTCACTTTTTCAACCCAGTATAGGTTATCACCCCCCAAAGGACGAGTGTGAAGAATACATCACACACTCCACTTCTCACTGATATGTAGAATACTTTTTAAACATTTTCAGAGCTTAAACTAAAGTCGACGAATTAAAAAATGCAAAGAAATCGAAAATATTTTATGAAAAATAATTCTCGTCCTTGGAGGGTTAATGGAGCATTTGGCAGACGGTACCCCGCTGGCAGGGATATCTGGAGGAGGAAATCCACCCTTCGAGAGGAAGGAACAGCGCCTCCTCCCGCGATACAATATGTACTATACTTTATGGGACTAAGAAGTTGACGTGCCCGAAATCAATGCCCACCCCATCAATCTCACCGCCATCTAGACCTAAACATTATAGTGGTCATATAGGGAATTGATGCCTTATTTTACGTGGCGACACTCAGGCCTTGAGACCTGCTCTTCCGTCTGACCAGGCAAATTTTGCTACGCTCCTTTCACCAACTAGCGGAGAAAGAAGGTATTATCGCGGGCGATCAAACAGGCGATTTGAATTTTGCTCAGAGGCTTCATTTAGGTTTGAGTATCTTTTACATGCAAGTAAATCTACTAACATGGGACAGCCGGCCTTACTTCCTCGCCGAAGGAGGCGTACGAAGGATTTTTCGAGGGAGGAAGGATCGCGCGTTGCCCTTTGGTACCGGTTGCTCCGAAAACTGCCCGAAAACGACCAACCAGAGGGCCGCCATTTGAGAGTGCTCAGACAAACTGCATCGTTCGATCCCAGTATGCTGTATTGTATCCAGAAAAGATGCATAGCTGCTGTCGCAAATAGGCAACTCAAGGAACTGGGAATCTAGGATCTCCCGGGCTTGGCGCTATACTTAGGTTTTTTCTTTCTTGGCGCGTGGAGGTGTGTCATCAAAATGGAAAATCTCACGGTATTTCGCGTCGCTCTCGTTGTACCGCTCGGAGTCGCGTGATCGCCCGCAGTGATCGATACGAGTCGCAATCATGCGACTCCTAGCGGCACAACGGAGAACAACGCGAAATATCGTGATATGTTCCATTTGATGACACACCTCCACGGGCCAAGAAAGAGAAACCGAAGTATAGGTTGCGGTCTTCTCACAAAAAACTCTTTATACAGAATTGAAAAACCGGGTACTTCAGTACACAGCCGTTGCCGTTTCTATAAAAGGACGTAGTAACTTGATGAGAGTAAGGAAAATAACTCTTTTACTTGTTAAATTGCCTCTTCGCCAAAATCAGAGCATTGAGTATCTTATGCGCCTACCACCGAACGCTTTTAACATCTGCACTTCAGTCTTAAATGGGATGAATGGAAACGTTTATTTCTTGTATGTGTACATACACACGGAGTAATATAGTAGTATACAGAAAGTTGTGTCATGCTGCGGTAAAAATGGCGATTTCCGATAGAAAAACTCGTATTTTGGGACCCGGATACGGAAAGAGTGGATAAATATTATTCCATTAAGAAAGTAAATATACTTCCTCTTTGTGAGGTCAGATTTCATAATACCCCAAAAATGGTTTACCGTCCCTTCGTTTGCCTGTCAGTCTGTCCGTCCGTCCGCTCAAATGTGATCAACACTAGCGGCTATAGTATTTGTATTTTCACAAAATGTATATTTACCGGTCGATATGATCCGATTCGAAGCTCTATTTTGAAAAAAAAAACATTTTTTAAATTTGAGGATACTTACATTAAGCCACTGGGAACATTTTTGAAATTCTCCCAAAAGGGGCTCGAAATTGCTCCTTTAAATTTATTGTAAGAAGAGTACACTTATAAAGATGTCATAGGTTCGATTTTCACTGTTGACTCTAAATTTTCGAAGATTACAAAAGTTTGAATTTTTGCGGCGTTATCCTTCAATTATAATATAGAAGATATTGTATCTTCAAATGAAATTTGTTCTCCGTAATTAGTTCTTTCATTAACGTCATGTACTTCAATTTAAATTTTAGCAGTTTGTAAAAAATATGTTGAGTGAAATAAGGGCAATAATAAAAAATATTCAAAGCAATATTGTCTCAAAAACCGCTCCAATTCTTTTCTTTTGAACGGATGCAGCTAAATATACTGTGTATGATGACATTATGTTTGCTTTATTACTTTGTTCTTTCAAAAATTACATAAAATGTTTTTATCTCTCTCCCGTGGTTAATGATTACATTACCGGAGAATTGTATGCAATAATGGATTTTTTTATTAAAAAAGCTTTAAATGTCTTATAAAGTTTCTTGAAAAAGTAAAACCTTTCTGGTGAAAATGAGATCAAAGTTCACTTTCAGACATGCTCAACGCTATTTTCTCGAATATTGCTTCATTTTTTGCTTTACATATTTTATACGGATTGTTCCAAATGCAATGAATTACATGATATTAAGTTCAGTCTAATGTATTGTTATTTTCCAAAAATTGCCCAAATGTATTTTTTGAAGTACCTCGCACGTCGTTAATATTTGCATTAACGCGATTTGTATTCATTATTGCATTAGAAGTGCTGCAAGTTATTTTCAATTTATTTATCGAATACTCAGAAGCTTAGTATAAAAATTAGCTGGAAATTTGCCTGCGCATTTTCAGAAACGCTCAAACAATATTTTCTTAAAAACGGTTTCATATTTATTCATGAAAATTTGCATATAGGAACAGTTGTTACTCTTCTACAATATTCCTAAAGTTTAATTTCATTTCTACTGTTGGGGATCCATAAAAATGAGAAAACGTGAAAAATGGTCTTTGAGGGAACAATAGATGGGACCTGAGATGACGCTGGGACAAAAACAAAAAGGACAGCCCGGACTGAAAAAATAAATAAACTAGTACGAGAAAGGACGTGTCTTTCTGTAGCACCAATACTTTACTTTCTCGCCTTAACTTAGTAAGAAGAGAAAGTATTGTAATCGTGTGTCGGAAAGTGATGAAGTTTCGACAAAAACTCTTATTGCGGGCTCAGGTAACGAAAAAGTGCATATTTCTTTAGTACAACATTCATTCCATATTAACAAACTTTCTGGGTATTTAAAATTCATGTTGTACATTAGGAATTCAAAATAGTTATTTATGATGCGAGTAATAAAAATGGCATTTTATTTTGCTAGTAGGAAATTGCGATTCGAGGCCGATAGTACGAGTAAAGCAATCCTAGGTGCAAAATATAATATTTTTTTACCACGTGTCTTATGCACCATTTTAAAACCGCTTTATTGACTTTCCTTTTATTTTAATTTAAGTATCCAGATCTCTTAATTGGGTATCATGTTACATTAAGATCAGTTGTAACTGATGAGACGATTGTATTTTGCTTTCTTCGTTGCATTCTGAACATTTGAGCATAATCTCACTATTACCACTAGTGCTAAAGATTGAACTTCTATCACGCTGTGCATTCCTTAAAAGTAACCGCTTTTAATAGTGGCTGTCTAACAGAGTAAATTTTATTTTAAGTGCCCGATGTGCAATGTGTCTGTTAATTTTCTTGCCTCCACCTATATAAGCAAAAAATTCCATCTTTACCATAACAAAAAACGCTCATTTCGCTCACGAAATATGAACATTTTTCTACAACTACATAAAAATTATTATAATTGGAAATAATTTGTAATTTTATATATTTATAATACAATTATTATATTATGAATTCAATTTTGTAATTTATATTTTTATAATTGAGCGCGTAAGCGTTACTAAGGGATACGTCTGTTTATTGCATTGTATTTCCACGCGTGAAACACTTTTTTTTCTCACAGTAACAAGACATTTGTCTTGTCAACCGCCTTTTTAATGGATTTTTTCTACTCCCATTATATAATTCTGTCATTTGATAGATGTAATCCGTTGCATAATAATATTCGTTACGAAACAGTTTTCATTATGATACAGGTTGTTGACCAATCGAAACTTCATTAATCATTGAGAATCTTTATAGTAAATGTTTCGTTCGATTGTGTACATTAAAATTGCGTTCAATATTATATTCTGCTTCTCAGTTTTAATTTCTAATATTATTAGTAATTCTTAACGTGAAATATTATTTAAAATAAATTGAATCATAATTTCACTTCGATCCTATTTGACTACCACAGTGGTAGTCATTGGAGAGAACATTTGGAGAGAACATTGGAGAGAACATTTGCTTAGGTTCAAATCTGAACGCAAGTCATTTTGGGTTATATGTTGCTCCATGTGGTTGTTCTTAAAAACCAGCCAATTCTTTAGTTTAAAATGTCTAGTGAATCGAAGCTGGACTTGACACTTCCAGATATAAGAGAAAAAACAAAAATGGTGACGTCGGAATTATTGCCGCAATTTCTGTACTCCTCGCAGACGGACTGGTAAAACAAAGCCACCTGCGGTGGGTAGGGAGCTGTCAGGTGGCCTTGGCTAAACCCTGCATGCTGCCATAAAACGATTCAATGTAAAAGTTTAACTTATAAAAGTCGTAGAAAAAGTACTGTATGAAACTCGATGTAATGGGTATATGGGTATTAATAAACTAGTGTGAAGTTTACAATACTCGCTCGTTCCCCGCTCATATCTTAATATCAAACTCGGGTATTAATATCCATCATTACATCATCATTTCATAATGTACTATTAAAAAATGATCTTCTCGTGCAGATAATAAAGCGCAAAATCTACTCTTTTTTATTCAGTGTAGAAAGAGGTTTTCAAATTTTCTATCCTTCCACTTAATAGAATAGAAAATTGAATAATATCAAGTGTGAACCAAGGGTACCCAAATTTCATGATAATTTACTCCCAGTGAACATTAGAATTATTGTACAAAAAACGGGACTGCTCCACGTTTATGTTCATAAATCAGAGCGAGAGAGTAGTGTTGTCTGCGGTGACCGAAGTTCAAACACTGCGGCGCACCTTTCCGGATACGCAAACGACCTCCCCTTCCTCCGCCTCCGCCTCCGCAACGGCTCTGAAGAAATGCGCACAACGCCCCGGTGAGATGGAGGCTGCAAAAAGGCGAAAACAAAAACACTTTCTACGGATGTCTACGTTTCTGAGGACAAAATAGAAAAGGAATTACTTCGCTAATATTTTGAGGAATATGCTGCTGCATAGTTACGACTAAAATGACTTATCATAAAGGTATTAAAAAAGTAGAGCGCTACAATTAATTAACATTCGCCATATTCATTTCAGAAATGAATTGAATGTCTTAAATGCTAGGATACTATTATACACTGTAATGATGTATCTTGCACATTTTGTGAAAGCAGTTTAGTGTAAATGAAGTGTATTTTGTATAGGTGATCGAAAACTATTTAGCATAGGTATCTAGACAGAATATTGAATTTTATATATCAGAGTGAAACAATTTTTGAAGCTGGGTGACGTAAAATCATCGATCTGTACCGTTGTTTTCAACCCATAAAATGTATTAATCTTGTCAGAAAGGGAAATGCTCTTTTGTAGACACTCATGCTCATTCTTTCGCAATTTAGGAGAATCTCATTTTTCAAAATTATTTTATCTATTACTTGCAAACTGAAGAACAACTTCCTCCTATACTGTTTGTAAAATCAGTTTGTTAATGAATATTATTCTCGCGTCGTTTCTTTAACTTTTCTACATATTTCCTTGGTGTTTTCTCTCGACATATATTTAATTGTGTCTCCACATTTAGTACTGCACGGAAACTGACCAAGTTTTATTTCTTGGATTCTATTTTTCCCAAATATCAGGCGTACGAATACTCAAAACGAGCCGCACCGACTCCATTTAAAAACATTCTAATTCCATCCATAAGTTTTTCTTCTTCGTCACATCCACGTGGAAACGGAATCACCTGATCAAACCTTTCTTGAAACCGATTTCCATAACTGCGTCGTGGCGGCACGAGACATTTCGACGCGTGTCCTTGCCGCCGCCCGTTAACGACGCAAACAAAAGCGCCGCGCGCGCGTCTTATCCGCCATCTCCCTGGAGCGGCGCGGAGCGGGCGGGGCGGCGCCGCGGAGTGACAGGCGAGGGCTCAGCTGCCGGCGGCGGCGGCGGCGCTGAGCGCTGGCGTCCACCTGTGACCCCCGCAGCCTCATTGCGGCTGCGCCCGGCCGCGCGTGGCGCCACCACGTGCGGCGCGCCGCCATTGGCTCTCCTCAACCACAACACTCATCTGAAAACGGTTCAATGTGTATTCCTCTTCCACTGACTGTACCAAGAACCATATAATATACAAAACGAATCATTTAGAGGACTGGAGGACTGGGGCATGCATTCATTTATTTTGTGTGAAAATAGAGCGCGAGTGGAAAATGCGGAATATATATATATATATATATATATATATATATATATATATATATATATATATATATATCCCAACAAATTAACCCGACATAGATCGAAGGGGGTACGCAGATTTACATGCTCTTGTGAGCTTGTATTTTCTCTCAGGGCAATGGATATTTCTGCAGTGATAAGGAAATTCAAGGGGCGAATGCATACACACACACACACACACACACAAATCAGGTAACAAAGTCGAATGTATTCTTAATTAACTTGTTCAAGTACACTGTACTAAAAAGAAACACACAAAATAGAAATGATACTCTTTAAATCAATTGTGATGACTCAATTTACCAATACTATGAATTTTCCGTGCCGGTTTTGAAATTAAATATTTAAATAACTAACGCTAATATTTACAAAAATATTCTGTTACGCAATGAAAAGAAATTGTTGAAATTTAATAATAAATTAGCATTATGTTATCAATTTGATTACTCCTTTGGATTTCCACAAAATCTAGCAAAATCAAAGAAGTTATTTACATCAAAGACAGCAGAGTTAATATTTAATTCTTAAGGCATTCGTTTCCTAGTAGTGAACAGTTTCTGCTGTTTCATTTCAGGTATTCAAACAGTTTCTGTTTTATAAAATTCGCTGTTATTCCTCGTGGTACTGCTTTGCCTGCGGTTCTCGAACGGCAACCTCGGCGTCGAAAAAACCCTCTCCCCTCAACATCCCGTTACCTTTCTGCAACCCTCGGAGAGCGTTCCGGACGACCTTGCGTTTCTCGCGATCGCCAGCACCAGCTCGCGACTGCATAGACTCGGCGCTCTGGAAGCATCGTTAGGCCCTCGTCTTCTCCGTTTCTTCCTCTTGTGCGGCCCTCTTCTCCTCGTTCCGGCTACCTCTTCTCCTCGTTCAAGCTTCCTCTTCTCCTCGTTCCAGCTTCCTGTTCTCCTCGTTCCGGCTTCCTCTTCTTCTCGTACAGGCCTCTTCTTCCTCTCGTTCGTATTGTTTTCAGCGATTGATTTCATTGATTATACTGCACGCCCGCGTGCTAAAAGTTCTCCGCACGATGGCAGTCTTGCGACCGCGTGAATGACTCAGTTCATGGGCGTCGCGCACTCGATTTACTCAACAATTGCTTTGCGTATTGCACCACCATATTGTTCCTCACGTAATTTAACGTACTTTCTGACCAAATCAGCACTCATTCTCTTCCCTACTACTAGCTACACAATCCACTAGATAATTCCTTAACGCTACTACTTCGGCCTCTTACAACTTACACTAAACACTACTACACTAACACTCTTACACTAAACGTCGTTACTTCGACCAAAATCTGAACAAGTAGCGCATTCGACACAATCTCAAACAAAAACGTACTCGACAATTCGAACAAGAAGCGTATTCGACGACAACTCTAACAAGAAGGGGCTAGTGGTCAGCGGACCGGCGTATTTATTTCGCTGGCTCTTCCTCTCATAGGGGTGGGCCGGGCTCTCTCCGCGGCTGACCGCGTAGCACGTCTCCGCTACAGACTTCGCACCGAGCGCTGCGCGATCTCGCCGGTGCTCGCCGCATTTCGCACCGCCGCCCTATTCCGCGCGTCTTTCAAATGGTTCTCATGCCTTCAATAATGGTTTTATTGTTGGTAACGGATGGGAAATCCACATTCGTTACAATATATATAAGAGCTAAACTCCTCCGACACCGTTGGACCGATCTCCATGAAAGTTGGCACTTCTACGTGTTTTTCACCGAGAAGGTTTATGTGCAGTTAATTCTGTTGTAACTCCACTACATGGCGCTGTAGAACAAAACTAAATATTCACGTCAAATGCAACCCACAACACACTCGGCAGCATTTTGAATCTCTATCGCTAAATAACTCCTAAACGAGGCGTTCTATGGCCTTAAGAAATAAGAATAGGCCTCAAAGAAACGTTTCCCACACCGTAATCTACAGAATGAGCTCTTCTCGAACATTCTATTACATTTTTGGTGGTCCGGCGCTTCCCAGCCCCACCTGCTCAGAGACGTGCAGAATCTGCAAGTAAATGTGAATGAGAGGGATAGAGAGCGGCAGAGACAGAGACACAAAGAATTGGCATTTAACGACACACAAAATTGTGTTTCTCATATTTATTAAATCGGTAGAGGTGGCTCAGGGCATCAACTGATGTCACTCCAATGCCTTTGAAGGGAGGTCCTAGTTTCGAGTTTTGACGGTCGCAGGATTTTCGACACTAGCTTCTCAGCTAAGTCGATTTCCGCACCTGTCTGGAGGACAGAACTGTCTGGAGTTTTTAGCAACCGGCTGCTATGATCGATAGTTTTTCATGGTTTCTCCGATCAACTCCAGGCGAATGGTAGAGCAGTATCCTAACAAACAGTCCACAGACCAAGCGCAATCTTAGCTTTCTCTACCTTGTCCTATCCTCACCTCTTACTTACTTACACACTTGTATGCACTACAGTACCGTATATGCCAGGAGACTGGTCGAGAACATACGTAGAGCTGGTCCCGGCTGGGACGGTGTCCCGCTGGTGGGAGGTACTAGGTTGGGGGAAAATCTCGATAGCGGATGGTAGGTCAGCGTCGGATCTCGCCATCCAGCGGGAGTAGATCACAGCCACCTCACGAGGAAAAAGCATGCACTACACGTACGGGATTAATGACCTTGGCAATTGACGCGCCCGGAATCATAACTAACAAACCATCATAATTATTAAGTTATTTGAAAGGACAGTACTGGTTTCGTGTTCTAAGGCATTTTAGCATACACGTGTTCACAACATTCCAAAAGCATTACATAACCGTTCTAAATCCTCGGTTAGGCAGATGCTCGATTACCGCGCACGTGCCACATCGGTCCGCACACTCACGTGCGTTTCTGCTTACTGCTTGCTACGCGTCCTCGCAGAAACTCTCCTGCCCACTGTTCGGTACGGAAGAGCATTATTCTCAAGAGCTTCCACCAATTCCCTGTGACATTCTCGTGCATTTCTCCCATGGAGAACGGTTATCTTGGTGTTTGAGCATTGCTCGAAACTGGTTACATTCATCTCTCTCGGCGGCAGTCAGACAACTGATTTTGTATTGCTCTCAGTGCTATTAGAGACACCCACAAAGCCATCTGTTGTGAACACACACAAGTACAGTATTTCTTTCACCCGACAAATAAAATTGTGAGATCACATTTTTTTAGAAAAAAATAGTTGCCATGACTTCTGCCCCAACCCTCGTATACCGGATGGTTCTACTAAGAGTTCCCCTCAAATATCTTCTGAACTGTTGCAGTTATTGAGAAGTGGTTTCATCTAAAGCGGAAGCATGTCAGGGGCACATAAGAGGCATAATATTATCATATTGCCGTTTTTATTGCCAAGATATCGACACAACTACCTTTTTTAATGGAACCGTACAGATTGTTTTCAATCCATGACAACGAGCGTAAAGAATTCATACATATTCATATTGTTTTAAATAACATAATGTTTTAGAAATTTAGACCTTTCTTTCTATGCTTCATGAAAACAATGTCCCCCTAACCCTAGCCTCTTACTTATACGTGCGCTGCCCAGATATCTCTTACGGAAACTTGGGATGCGTTGGTCTGCAATCGAATGCTTCTCTGTCAAGGTTACAAAAGAAACAGGAAGTGTCAAGTGTCGGGAAAGGTCAGTAGTTTATCTGCAAGCTTGACGATTGGACGTAAGGTTGTACCAAAACTGCGAGGTTACAGCGCGCATCTGCGAGGTTACAGTTTTCTTGTGGGCGACAATCAGATCGTGTTACATGAGCACGTCAGATAAAATCACAAAGCGTTTTACGATATAAATGGAGCTTTGACTTTATATTTGAATATTTGTAGGAAACTGTTTTTCCGAAACGCTCTTCAATTAATACTTCTTGGTGTATTCTGCAGATACACATATATTGAAGTTCGTTTCTTGAAGATTTATACTCCATCTACAATAAATATGTCATCCTCTCTGTCTACATTTAACGTTCATTGCCATCTCCAAATCTAAGTGATTAGATGAACAGTCGCTGCAGACGCTCCGTCAGGTCTCTCCGCTGGCGCTGCAGCCCACATCTGCGACTTGTAAGGCTGTCGGATTATTTTCCAGGTTTTGTGAGTGGAAATAGGGGAACGCTCTACCGTCAGGTCCTCAGGGGTCTTCGAATCCAATAAGTTATTATTCTTTGGAATTCTCTAATTGTGATTGTGTGTATATACATATACAAACACACACACACACACACACACACGAGGGTTGGGGCGTAAGTGATGGCAACGATTTTTGTGAGCATACGAGCACGGGCGGAAAATGAGAAATATGCATATGCAAGGACAGGACACGTTAAATGTCCATGCACTTAGGCATTCATGGAACGTGGACAATTAACAACACACCCAACCCGTGCTTCTCATATTTATTAAGGAATTTGAAATGACAGGACTGTGATGAGCCAGAATACCTTGGTAGTATTTCAACTGAAACTAGTGTACTACAGAACGGCACAGACTTTCCCGTATTAGCTTTCTATTTCCTTGGGTCTGGGCTAGCTGTTTGAAACTGCCTCATACTCTTGCCAGCTGCCGTCTATCGCCGCCCAAATTTCATGTTTTTGACATTTTCTTAATTTTTCTGTTTCCTAATGGTAAGCAGAAATATTAATTTTAGAATATTAAAAAACAAAAACCACGTCTTAAATGGCAATTTTCTTTTAAAACTTTGTAGCTGTTTTTAAAAAAATGGCGTTTACGCGCCTCTAAAAATGCGAAATTTGAAGCTCTTTTTCGCAGAAAATTATTGACTTTTCAAAAAACTTCATTTAATCATTTAAAGCACTTACACTAACAAATATAATACAAATTTACAAATTTACAAATTTTACAAATTTACAAATTTCTAAAATGGTACAAATTTCTGGTAATGTACATAATAAAGATGTGAGCGATCTTTAAAAAAAATTAATTTGTGTAATTTTTGAAAAAACAAAAAAATACCCCAAAATGAACTTTACGTCATATTAAAGAGTGCAATTAACACTATCCGTTCCAAAAGTTTTGGCGAAATGGAAAAAAAAATTAGAGCCTTGAAAATGAATTTCATTTTCTGAAATGAGTTTCTGAAAATGAGGAATTTTGAGCTAGTTTTCACAAAAAATTGTTGAGTTCTCGAGAAACTTTATACTCTTTAAAGCACATGTACTCGTAAATATAAGAATGTGAACAAATCGCCGCTTAAGTAAATATTAACGACGTGGGAGACCAGCCAAAAAATTACATTTTTGTAGTTTTTGAAAAAAACAAAAAATAGATCAATATGGCGTTTATGCCATCTCATAGAGTACATTAGGCACTAATTCCCTTAGCAAAAATTTAAAGAAAAAAGTTGGAGCCGTTTTTGAGAAAATCTTGTGTATGTATTTTTTTTTAATTGCACATATTGCACGCAATGTTGAGCAAAAACTACTAAAATGTTCAAAAAATGTACATGACTTCAAAGAAAGAACTCACTATGGACTACTAATTTTGTTTGAAGAAAAAATCTCTATCTTTAATTTTGTAGTTGTCGGAAGAAGCCGAAAAAATTCAAACTTTTGCAATTTTCGAAAATCCAGAGTTAACCGCGAAATTCGGACTTACGCCACTTTAATAAGTGTATTCTACTCTATCCTTTCAAGAAATTTGAAGAAAAAATTTGGAACCATTTTTGAGAAAATTTTGAAAATGTTCGGGGGGCTTCATTTAAAGTACCCCAAATTTTACAGAATCTTTTTCAAAATCTGATTGACTCGAGCCAGATCGACAGAGGTTTCTTCAATTTGAAAAAAAAAATTGTCCGTATGGTTTAGACGCTAGTAGTGTTGACAGACGGACAGACGGATGTTTTGCTTTCAATGGGTTTTTCGGTATCAAGGACTTACAAAACAGGAATTCTGGATACACCAAGTGTTAGGGGATTTTTTACTCCGTACGTACGTACATATACGGGAAAGTAAAAACGGCATCAAGCATGACATCCGAAGACATCCGAGAAGACATTACAATTAAATACAATTAGATTATACATTACAATATAATTATAGGAATATAGGACGCTTACAGCCAAGAAATACGCGTTGTTAAGATAACCGATCAATACGATATAGTATTCCATGCTTGACGTAAGAACGCTGTGCATTTTTTGAAAAGCATGGCCCCAATGACATAAAATGTAGGAAGTGTAGAGATGGCGTTGGAAGTCGTGGTCTTGCAAAAATATTGAAAGAATCAGTCCCTTTCCAGCGACCAACCACGACGAATGCAGTAATTGAAACGTTACAATTATTATTTCGGTTGAGGCCAGGTAATAATTTAATGATAAGGGAGCGGGAACTTACATTGAATTGTAACGACTTGTATTGCAGAAGTTACGAGTTACAGGGTGTCAATTTAATGTGAATTGTAATTTGTAATTCAAAGTAAAATAGATCCCGTAACGAGGGGAATTATGTTAGACCATATTCGTAGATGGGTATGATTTTTAGGAATTGGGCTGGAGATGTTTGGGCTAGTGATGTCGCTCGTAGATGTTTCATCCGAAGCACAAGCATGGAAAGTCGCGGTCGCGAATTTAGTTAAATTGTCAAATGAGTTAAATGAAAATATCGAATAATTTAGAACACTCCGGGAACAATTATAAAACTTCTTCCGTTTTTAGAATATACCAAGATAGGAGGGACACCAACGGGGACATCCCACGGACAACACGAAGCCCGAAGACATCCGAGAAGACATCTGAGACGTCATCAGAGTAAGCTTACGAACTTTACTGAAAACCGTACAGGATTTTAATTGTACAGTGGGAAATTTAATTTCTTCATTAATGAGCTCAATATAATTTTGTAATAAAGTCAGAATAAATGTTAAATTTTTATTTTTGAGAAAAGAAAATACTGATAATTTATAATAGTTGTCATCAACTCAATAACCGGTTACAACCAACAACTTCCAGGACTCGCAATTCTGTACTGAATTGAACATCCACATACAAAAAGGTAACGTATTTTACTATATCGAGCACAAGTCTAAGTGAAATAACGATAGTCATGATTAAATATTGTGAAAGCTAAAACGCATAGCAGGGTAAAATAAAATAAAATTAGTTATAACAGTAATAAACGCAATAATAGTCGGGCAACAAAGATAATTATTATTATATAAAAAGAGAAAGTTTTTACAAAATAGCTTGACCAACGTGGGCAATCAAAATACAATATTATATTTAATATAGAATTTCTCTCGGTATTGGTTGAGGTTTCAAAGCATTTTAGCTTATACGAATTCCCAACATATCAAAAAAGCATTCCTAAACCCGTTCTAAAGGCCTGATTAGGCAGATGCTCTATTACCACACGTGTTACGTCGGTCTGCAAACTCACAGGTCGTCACGTACATTGCTGATCACTGGTTGCTGAATGTCCTCGCAGGAACTCTCCTGATCATCTCGCGACTGTCTGGTATGGAAGGGCATTATTCTCAAGAGCTTCCACTAATTCCCTGTGTCATTCTCGGGAATTTCTCACATGGAGAACGATTGTCGTAGTGTATAAGCACTATTCGAAACGGGCTACCTTCATCTCGCACAGCGGCAGACAGTCAACTGATTTCACATTACTTTCTGTGCTAATAGAAACACTCACAGAGACATTTGTAGTTGTGAACATATATTAGTAAAGCATTTCTTTCATGCAACAAATAAAAGTGTGTGATACTATAACATTTCGTTTACAAAAATGTAGTTGCTACGACTTCTGCCTCAACCCTCGTATATATGTGTTGGGAAATTGAAGAAGGAACATAAATCAAGCTCAATGAATCACCAGATTGATGACTTTCCGCTCTTATCAAAACCAATATTGACCTTTAACGCATTTTTATAAAACATAATTACAACCTTTAGAAAACAAATGTTGCAAAGCTGCATAGGTTAAATTCAAACGGAAGGTCACTAAAACTCACAAGATTTTGGATGTGAAATAGTTGAATTCATTTTTAAACAATTGCTAGTACGAGCACACATTACATTAGATGAAAATGTTGGATAAAAGAAGGAAATAAGCAGTAGAGGAGGTTTTTATTAGCATTGAATATAAACAATCCAACAATGGCCATACGGGGAAAAACAAAAATATGTTAAATGCAAGACAATAATGTCAAGACAATTGCTGTAAAGGTTCAATGTAAACGTTCTTCTTGCATATTCTGTTGTAATTGTTGTAACGTCTCTTTACGTAGTAATTGTTGTTGCAACATTTGCTAACTGCGTAGCTGTAGTAATTATTATTGTTGCTGCTGCAGTTTCTGAAATACAGTTGTTTCCTGATAAGTTTCAATGTTACCGGTTTCGAAGGTTCTACTCGTTCTTCTCATGTTTATGTTGTTTTGCGATGCCGGTTCTGGGTTGCAAAGTGCGATGAGTGCACTGTAAAAAGTTTGCCCCGTCGCGTCGCTTCGTTTCAATATTGCATCATCCTTGCGAATGCAGCCCGCAATACAACCGTCGCTTGGTTGCGAAGCAGTCCGTGGCTCCGTAGAAGCCGTGCCACAAAATCAAATAAGTCGCATTAACCAATGAGCATTTTGGAAACAGAGAGGCCACGTGCTGAGCACACGCAATCGAAGTCGGCAACAATTATGGGGTTAGGCTAATTATGTTGGAAGGATTTATTGGTGAGTGAGTAAGTTGACCTACTGATCCCGGGCTCATCCACTACATCGATCGCATAAGTTTCCCGCAGGCAAAGTCCGGGAAGTTACGATGTCCTCGCGTCGTTGGACCGTAAGAACCCGTGCCGACCTACACATCGGTTTGCGTTGATTTTTTTCTCGTGCAGGTATTTCCCTTATCGTGGCACCGCCTCAGCCGAGACCAGCTGTAAGCTCCCATACGTGTGTGTGTGTGTGTGTGAGAGAGAGAGAGAGAGAGAGAAAGAGAGACTGTGGGTGTATGAGTGTGTGTGAGAGAGAGAGACTGGGTGTATGTATGTGTGTGTGTGAGAGAGAGACGGTGGGTGTATGTGTGTATGAGAGAGACGGTGGGTGTATGTGTGTGTGAGAGAGACGGTGGGTGTATGTGTGTGAGAGAGATAGAGAAGCGGTGGGTGTATGTGTGTGTGAGAGAGAGAGAGAGGTGGGTGTATGTGTGTGTGAGAGAAAGAGGCGGTGGATGTATGTGTGTGAGAGAGATAGACTGTGGGTGTATGTATGTGATATATATATATATATATATATATATATATATATATATATATATATATATATAAAGAGAGAGAGAGAGACTGTGGGTGTATGTGTGTGAGAGAGAGGGAGGCGGTGGGTGTATATGTGTGTGAGTACGCGTGTAAGGGGTGAGGCAAAGACAAGGAAGAGGAAGGAAACGTCCCGTTGCTGGAGCGGCGCTCCTGCGCCGGCCTGGCGCTGGGATGCTCCTCGCCCGGCGGTTGTGTTTGTTGGCGGGCGGGGCGAGGGTCAAGGCGCGCCCGCGCTATCGGCGCCGCGCCGCCTAATGAGCTGAGAGTCCGCCTGCGCGATCACGAGCGCCGCGAGTGCGGGGGCGCGGAGGGTCGCGTGTTGTCACGCCCTCCCTTCCCGGATGCCCCGCCCGGGGCTCAATCCTCAACGCCACGCGAGCTCATTCGCTGGTCCCTCGCAGGGCGGGAGATCACATCGCTCTACTTCTCCCTTATTGCTATAGTGCGAGTTTTCTAACTCTGCCCCTGAAGCCCCTGTGGCCACGATGGAATATCACACGGCATTTCGCGTCTTTCTCGGTCGTGCCGCTAGGAGTGTCATGATCGCAAGCACTGCTTGACACGGTCGCGATCATGCGATATCTGGCGACACGACTGGGAAAGATGCGAAATACCGTCACATATTCCATCGTGAAGACGGGCCTTGGGCAAAGTTAGAAAATTCGCGGTATATGATATCAGGACCGTTCTCGCTAGAAAGGCAATAATATCTTCAACTATTTTGTCCAGTACGAAACAAGGTTTTTAGAATATTTACATAAAAAGCATACATTTTATTTAAGTCATACTATTTATTTATAAATAGTTTACGATGTCCTACAATCTTGAGAAACTCACTTGTCAGGATTTGGCAAATACAATTCTTAATTCTCTTGACTCAGAAAACACGTTTAGAACATATCGGATAAATCTTATTAACTCGAACCAACACTTGTCCTGCGACCCACTCCGAATACAAAAACACTGCAACTATAACATTTGAATCGGTCATTTTCTGGTGATCTCATACCGTGTTATGAAATCTTTATGAAAATATCAGATATCGTTTCTCGCTACCACTGTCCATTCCTATTGTCTTGAACTGCTTTCCATCGTCTAGTGATTCACGAATAAGGAAAAACTCTTTTGTCACAATTGAATTTATTAAATTTTCGTTGATAAATACTTTAAAACTAACACATTTATTTTTTGGAATTTGCTTATAAGGATGAACAAATTAAAAAATACTGTTTATGACTCCAAGTACGGTTTAAATATACATTAATTAATTCTCTTATTAAATAAAACATGTTTACTTTTTCGAATTTTGTATTTCCTTTTTTTTTCCTTTCTATGAACAATGTATTAAGTTTTTAGGTCTCTCCCATTTAATTCTATTGCCGAAATCCTTTGCATAGCCTGAATAGCTTCTTGTTCTTTCCAATTAAAGCATTTAAGGCGATGATCTTGATCCAATAACACATTCCCCTCCCATCTTTCGTATCTCTCGTTATCTCATTATTGGGCATCGCTCATTAAAATTATCTACAAGCTGTTTCCCAGATGCATTTTCTAAAAGAAATGAGAATTGAAACTCAATCGAAATAGATATTCTAGAAATTGTCTTATAGCTGTTGATTCATCTTTTGTAGTATTAACTAGTCTATTTGTCATATATATTACGTAATAATAATGATTATAATAATAATAGTAGAAAGAAGAAGAACACGGGTTTTTTCAATATAATTGGAATATCCACAAGTCACTGCGAGTATTTTATAGCCGTCATAAAGCAAAATACATTGGTAAAACTCACTGGTTGATGAACGATATGAAAGAAATATTTCGTGTAATGAAAAAAATTCAAATTCAAGGATTGAATGTTATTGAATTTTAAATTTCAAATAGCCTACAATACAACTTTGGAATCTAAGCAATAAATAATCCTGTCTCAAGGCGCGTAAAAAGGCATCTCCATAAAAAGAAACGGTTCCTCTGGCTACAGATGATAACGCGCAGTTTTCAAGATCGGACGAAAATTGTCAACGGCTCTAGAAGCAGAACAACTCAAGAAGTCAACATTAATGAATTCCAGAACAAAGCTCTTCGCGCCGAGGAATGCAACATCAAAATGAAATATCGGCTACATTACCACTGTCTTTACCATTACCCATAACGCGTCTAACATATTGGGAAATTCCCTCCGCCACTTCTCCAACAATTGAATCAACACTACGCAAAGGAAAACAACAGGTAAAGGAATGTTAAATACTTCCGCGAGGCATTTCTTATAGGGATAGAAAAAAAGAAAAGGGGGAGAGAGGAAGAGAGAGAAGTAAAAAAGGAGCGATAGTTTAGGGAGGCCATCTCTAGAACTATAAACAAAACGATTCAGATGAATCGGTCGCAGAACTTCTCAAAAACATTTAGTATTTTCTTGCAGTTCAAGAGCACTGCAGATATCCCTATAATCCACAGATACTCTATGTTCAAATCCAAGACTTTGTCATCATCCTCTAATCTAGTTTTTCTAGGTTCTTTCCCACCTCCATTGTTGTATTCATTATTGTCTTTAAAGTCCTTCTCCAACTGTCATTTTTAAGAGCACTAACACTGTCCTCACTGTCTAAAACTTCTCGGTCTCTTGAAACACACGAACTTTGGTAATCGTGAGAAAGTCGATACTTTCTTAAGAACGCGACACTCTGGAATAAGAATACCTATATTCAACGTGTAGTTGGAGGAAGGAAAGTAAATTTAGGAACACACCATGTTCCCAACCAGACCGAATGTCTTTGGACACTGGCACTTGACAGACTAGCCCAAAAATTACGAAACAATACTAGTTTTTCGTAAGAGTACGTGTCAATCTGATCCAGTAAATGAAATGATTTGTAAATGTAGCATTCATCATGGACCAGATTATTTCAGAGAAATTGGTGTTCATATGGCGTTGGGAGGCTCTCATACCAACTTGGTGTACTACAAGTTAGAATCTGCATTATACCAAAACTTCACCTACAAGGTCCCATAAAAAAATCCATAATTATCGAATCGAATATCTGATTCATCAATACATACATTCAATACACAATTCATCAATATATATATATATATATATACACACATATATGTATGCAAGAGAATTTCTTCCAGTTAAACAAGTCAAAATAGATTTCCAAGAAAATCTAGTTGCAACTATTCGTATTGTAAGAGACCGAATAATAATTTATCAAATATTGCGATAAAGGTATTCACACGTGATCTCAAACTTGATCTTAGTGAAACATAATTGTCAAAGAAGTTACCTTCTTCTAGCGTAAAATCCTACTTATCGAAAAAAACAAACTAATTTACCTCTAACTTCTCATATTTTATTTCAGATATCCCGATTCACCTCCACAGGAATCCCGAAGTGCACGTGGAACAATCCATCCATTTTATTTATTAATCACTGTTTGCTCATTAAAACAATGTAAAACATCAAAGAAACAGAAAAAGGACATGAACCATCAATGAATCTCTCTTTACAACAGCCGCAACCCCTTTGTTTCTTGTAAGTTTGAGAAAATGCAAGTAATAACATTAAACCTAAGCTAGCACCACCACTTTTTACTGTCTCACTCCTACGAAGGTACTTCGTAAGAAGAGAAAGTTATATAACCGTGGGCAGAATCCACGTTTTGTGGGTCCTTGATACCGAAAAATCGATTGACGACAAAACGTGTATGTCTTGGGTCAACGCTTGCGCCTAAACGGTTCAGCCGATTTTCTTCAAAATTGATATTCCCCGATAAATTTAAATGATCTCAAAGTTTTGGAAGTGTTAAACTGATGTTTTGATTTTTGGGGGTACTTTACATGAAACCCCAAAAAACATTTTCAATCTTTTCTCAAAGATGGCACCAAATATTTTGATAAAACTTTGTCTTCGAATGACGTAAAGGTTGCTTAAGAAAAAGGTGTATGTCTCTTGTTCGTTAAAATCCCAGATTTTTGAAAATTACAAAAGTGTAATTATTTCGGGGCATCTTCCCACAGCCATAATATTGAAGAAAACGATTTTTCCCTAATAAAATATGTTCCTCATTAAATACGTTCTTGTTCAATTACCGGAAAATAAGAGTAGTTTGCGTATAATTTGGCGCGAAATACAGACAATTTAAAAAAATATTAACTTCTTTTCCAAAATTTTTTCCTTATTTTTTCATGGATAGAAGAAGGAATGCTTAAAATATTGGCGCGGGGCTCATTTTCGTGGAACTTCCTGAATTTCCAAAAATCGAAATTTATAAATAATGCGAGAAACTTTGTGCTGTTGTAGCACCCATTCGTTTCGAAACGTAAAAAGAAGCTTTTATGATGTTAGCGCAATGTTAGCGCAAATAAGTTGCAATGTTTTGAGGCATGTGAAAGGGGCAGGTTGCAGTGGCGAATGGACGGGGCGATGGCTCCCCCCAAGGCCAAGATTTTTCGTTTGTTGCCTTCTTTTATTTGAGAAAATTGATTTATATATTTACTTGATAGAATTACGTAATTATTTAAACTAGTGGTGCTACAGAATGGCACAGACTTTCCCGTATTAGTTTTCTATTTTCTTGGGTCTTCACAAGCTATTCGGAATTGCCACATACTCTTTCTTGCCAGCTACCATATATCACAGACAAAAGTACTTTTTTTTGTCATTTTCTTAATTTTTCGGTTTCCTATTGGTAGAACGAAAATATTAATTTTAGAATATTAAAGAACACAAAAACCTAGCCGTAAATGGCAATTTTCTTTTAAAAATTATGTGCCGTTTAAGAGAAAATGGCGTTTTAGCACTACTAAAAATGCGACATTTGAAGCTCATTTTTACAGAAAATTTTTGAGTTTTCAAATACTTTATTTGAAGTTATTTGAAGCACTTACACGCACAAATATAATAATGTTTACAAATTGCTGGTAATGTGCATATTAAAGATATGAGAGATCTTTCAAAAAATTTTCATTTATATAATTTTTGAAAAAACAAAAAATAACTCAAAATAAACTTAACGTCATATTAAAGAGTGTAATTATTACTATCTGTTACAAAAGTTTGAAGAAAAAATTTGCAGCCATATATGAGAAAATGGCGTTTGAGCATTTCTGAAAATGCCGAAATTTGAGCAACATTTCACAGAAAACGTAGTGTTTTCGAGAAACTTTACTTGACATTATTTAAAGCATATATACTCGTAAAAATAATAATGTGAAAAAATCGCCGACAATGTAAATATTAACGACGTGAGAGACTAGTAAAAGAATTTATATTTTTGTAATTTTTGAAAAAAACCAACCGATTGACCAATATGGCTTTTATGTCATCTGATAGAGTACATTTACTACTATCCCTACCAAAAGTTTAAAGAAAAAATTTGGAGCCTTTTTTGAGAAAATCTCGTTTTGTATTTTTTTAATGTTGCACATATTGCACGCAATATTGCACGCAATATTGCACGAAAACTACCAAAATTTTGAGAAACATGACATTTACATGACCTTTATGAAAGAACTCAATACGCAGAACAAATTTTATTTGAAGAAAAAATCTCTATCTTCAATTTTGTACAAGACGCCGAAAAAAATTCAAACTTTCAAAATTTTCGAAAATTGAGAGTTATCCGTGAAAATCGGACCAATGCCATGTTTATAAGTGTATTTTACTCTATTCATGCAAGAAATTTAAAGAAAAAAATTTGGAGCCGTTTTTGAGAAAATTTTGAAAATCATCGGGGGGCTTCATAAAAAGTACCCCCAAATTTTCAAGAATCTTTTTCAAAATCTCAAAGCTTCGACTAGAATCAGATCGACTAGGGAATATCCATATGGGAAGAAATAGTATGTATGGTTTAGGCGCTAGCAGTGTTCACAGACGGACAGACAGACGGACGTTTTCCTTTCAATTGGGTTTTTGTTATCAAGGACCTAGAAAACAGGGTTTCTGGCTACACCACGTGTTAGGGGATTTTTTTTCTTAATTTAGCAACTGGTTTTATCCACTTCTTCGTTTTCACTGCCCAGCGATTAATTTTTTCCCCCGAAAATTGGCCATTTTTTCGCGCAGCATTACATAACTTTCCCTATACTACATATATCACTCCGTGTGTACGTACGTATACGGGAAAGTAAAAATAATATTGTATAGTACCATATATTTACTACAAAAATAATACACAATATAATAAAAAATGTTTATTATTAACAAAAATCTATGACGGCCCCCTCCAAAATGATCGTCTGGATCCGCCTCTGGTGGGTTGGGGGGGCGGGGGGCGTGGCAGCTTGTTACGCGAGGAGACGGATGCTCCGGTGGCTCCGGTGGCGCCGCGCGCAAACAACGAGGCGCGAAAAACACCCGGAGCGGACACGCGACACGCCGCCGGCGCTGCGACCGCACGGACAGAAACAGAGGGATTCCACATTCGTCACCCCGGCCAGGGCTGCCAGATCCCTCTGGGGAAATACGCCATCGGAGCGATCTGCTCAAGTCCGCCAAATAACCGGGTGGGGAAGAAAGGTAAGCAATGAATGAACCTTGCTCTGACACTGCGGCTGATAATTTCAAAATTGCTGCGCGTCCAAAATATGTTAAAAACTAAATATTGTTATTCATTAAGCCTACCTACGAAGTCTAGTCTTATAGATTAAATGTATGTATGTATGAGTATGTACTTGGCGCGACAGCCCGTGAATGGTCTCAAGCCTACCGGCGACGTCCATGCCTCGCGACCATGGGTAAAGGGGGGGACGTGTGGTTGGCAAGTAGAAAGTAAAAAAAAGCATACCGCCCAAAATCCTGCCAGGAAACAACGGATTTCGCCCAATGGGCGGAATCCCGGAAAATGCGTTTTCTTCCCACAAGTCGAATGTCCCTTCGCCCTATTGGTATACCGCCCAATATGAATCCCTGACATTGGCGGTCAATTACAATAGGGAACAATTTTTTTTTCATACCTCCAGGATGAAAGCAGGTGATTTCAAGGGAAAGGAACAAGCTGATTTCGAAAATCGTTATAAAAAAGTTTGTATCTCGTAGGGTTCAAAACACGGGGTTATGAACACATTTAGTATTTGAAATAAACAAAATCCTATTCTGTGATCATGGAATAAAAGTTCTTAAGTCAATTTTTGGCAAAATTTGGTTAAGTACTGAAACTACAAGTTAAGTATCTATAATTTATTTCAGTAAAACGGCGGAATTCAAATGTTGCCTCTTTAACGAGAAAAAATCATTAAGAAATAGTGTCTAGCATAGGAACAAGCAGTGGCTCAAAACTCTCACCCTTGTTTTCTCCAAACTAAGATTTTTGACTTAAGAACTTTTAGCCCGTGACCCCAGTATTCTAATTTCCGCGTTGTCACTCTGGTTATTTTACTACACAATTTTATGAACGAATACGCATGTTCGTGCATTGATATTGAAACATCTTGGAAGGAGGAATTCCTATCGCATTGCTTAAAAATGCTTTGCGCCTTGTCACTTGTTCTTGTATTCCTGTTTACTCTCTCTGAAACGGAACCAGCAATAATCTTCCATCATTCCATGATCCTTCCGCTCTTGGCATCTCTTGTCCATTGTAGCAATGTCTTGATGAAACTGTTCACCATGCTCTTCACTAATATCACCCAAATTCTTAGAAAAAATTGAGATGGGAGTGAAGAAAATGAATTTTCAGAGACATTCTACACTTCACGTTTTTGTAGGTGTCTACCAAGTCTGTGGCCAATGTTTATAATTGTCTTCTTTCTTTGTCCCGAGAAATGCATACACAACTCTCTTTAACAATTGACAACCTGTTAACTCAATGTCTTGCATTGTGAGTGGATGAAAATTCCTTCCTTCGATTTTGCATTACCCATCCGTGGAATTATTTCACTGCTTTGAAACTATTGTTCTGTTTCTGGGGGAAACACGGCTTCAGTTTCGTTAAAGTTTTTTTCATGATATATTGACCATGTTTTCGGAGGTACAGGCACTGGTAATTCGTCATTGTGTGATGTTTGTCGCATCGCAGAAGAATTATATGGATAATTGATCTGGACAGGCCACATATCTTTATCATGGAGTGACAGTCATTAAAATGGTTTGTTGGTGTTCTCCACAACATTGGTACAGCGAATTACAATGATTTGAGTTTTCCATACTACTACCAACTAAGATTCGTTGTACAGGTGACACAGCACTGGTGAGTAGCCAATGGTTTGTTCTGATCACAAACACGACAGCATAAGTATAAATAATACGCAAGTTTTGTAATTTTATATATTTTTTCTTTTGAAGTTTGGGTGTAAATCTTCCACAAACGTAACAGAAGTAATCGGGTTGATTCGTACACTTTCAATGTGAAATGACAATTAGCGTTTTATCGAACCGATTCAATTCAACAGATCATGTGGCGAATTTCACTTTATAAAACCCAGAGAACTGTAATGTACTAATGTATTTGAGACATACGGAAACCAGACACGAACTGAGGGACACAATTTCGCATGATACGGACCGACTCAGAATCTGCCACCCCAACAGCTGGATACTTGTGATAAGGCAACGGGTTAAAATAATTCCTTTCGCATAATACGCAGTAGGAAATATGTGAGTGCACGTGGCTTATTTCCAAAACATCCACTAAGACCCATTAAGACCACTAAGCCGTACTCGTAATTGAGTGCGACTATCAGACGGGAGAATAAAGACGGCAATCTTCGGATATAGAAGGTAAAAAACAAACACCAAAGCGTAATTTTGTCTCTATCTCGTGAAATTGGCATATGATAAATTTAAAACATATTTTATTTTTAAATACATTTCTTACGTATTGATTCTACATATTTTAAAAATGGAATTTAAACGTACGAGTATTGGCATAATATCAAAATACGATACGATACGGTATAAAGATACGGTATATTTAAAAACTGTGACGTTATATATCGTTTTTATTGTGATATGCGTAATCTACGTGTAAAATTCAGTACGTTGCGCACTCTACCTTCATGGAGGCAAAAATCGTGTTCCCTAGTGTTATCATTCTTTCAAGAGATACTGGGCAACGACAGCCAGTGTTTACTACTTGCATTACACTTAGCAATCTTCAATTATGCTACCTGGAGACCAAAAAAAATTAGGCGGTTCAAGGTCACACCACTGCACACCCTAGGATCGCCTGTTCTGTTCTCATTTCTAGTAGCATTCACGACAATTGGTTACAAAGGAGCTTTTAAATTGACTTTCCAAATATCGCACATTCCTATCTAAGCCTTAGAGAAGGAGTGTTTTATAACTCCAGACATAGACTCGCGTATCCCGATAATGTTACTCCCGTCACCCTTGAAGTGGAGATATTCAACGAGACTTTGAAGGCCATTCAACGGAAGGCCAACAATTTTGGTTTTAGGAATATACTGGAAGAAATGAAAACACGTCGTTCAAGAGCAAGTTAAAAAAATTGGTTTTACGAATATATCAGAAGAAAGGAAAACATGCCATTCAAGCGATAGACTAAAATTTGGTTTCAGGAATATCCAAGAAGAAAGGAAAACGTGCCATTCAACCGATTATATAAAATTTGGTTTTAGGAATATACGAGATGAAACGAAAACATGCCATTCAAAGAAAAGTCAAAAATTTGGTTTTAGAAATATCCAAGAAGAAACGAAAACATGCCGTTCAAGGGAAAGCGTACAATTTTGGTTTTAGGGATATACAAGAAAAAACGAAAACATGCCTTTCAAGAGGAAGTCAAAAATTTGGTTTTAGAAATACAAAAAATGAAACGAAAATATTCATGCCTGCTTCAGAAAGTCACCGCGTAATAAAACGCCACGCTGTGGCAGGGGGCTGTGGAGAGAAGCCGCGTGGCAAGGCTGCGACGGTCAGTTCGTCGCCGAGGGGCCTCATCCCGCTGCACGTCGCCGGCAGCCCAGGGAAGATCCCGCAGCCAGACACGCTCATACTGTCCCGATTGAGGATGTCCAAGGAGCAGTGGTGCGACCCCGGGGTTCCCTGTAATCAATATCGTGGGAAGACGGCTGCAAGAAAATGACCGTTCACGAGGACAGTTACGAGTTCTGCCTATGGCACATCAATGACTTCACAGACAATTCATACCCAATAGTCTCCCAAATTTCCTAACCACATTAAAGCAAGCGCGCTGTGGAATGCTTTAGAAGGCATCTAATGAATAATTCAGATCTCTTTCAACTAAATTTATACTTTTCAGCGAGAGACCCGGCAACGCCGAAAAAACAAACAAAGGCGAGCGCGCAAGCAGAGGTGTTGAGAAATGAAGAACGGAGAATACCAAGGATCCGAATACTTTGCTTTAATGAATTCAAAACAACAGAGGCCTTCTATGATGACGTATGTTTCTACAAATCTTATAAAGTGTTTCAGTATGAGCTTTAAATCCCAACAGCAAAAACAAATTCTGCTTTTCCGTTGCATTAGACCAAACAATCGCTCTTTTTAAGAATCACAATATATTTAATAAAAATTAATGTAAGTAGAATCCAAATTTATAAGTGTGACAATTGAAAAGGACCTTATAATTTTATGTCACGAGTCCTTGGTTTAACGCTGTAAGTTCTGTGAATATCTCTCATGAGAATTTTTTTTCATATTAGTCAAGTGTTCAGGAAGGCTTTGATAAAAACTCATAAAAATATTTATACAAAGACTTTAATTAACTCTTGATTCTTAAAAAACAGGAATTATACAATTGCTCTTTTAAAAAACAGATTGATGAGAAAATGATAGTTGAGGGAAAATGTTGAAGTAATTACAATTTACAATGAGTACTATATGCCTCGCACAGTAGTATAGCGGTGATTGAATGTTTATCGATATCGCAGTACCACGATAATGTTGTTTCAGGCAAGTTGTATATCACAAGATCTGCGTATTTTCACTCTTCATTTTGTTCTCTATTGGTGATAGCTATCACAGGGGTATTAGTTATTCTATTCTTTTCACAATCTCTAAAAGAAATTACATTAAAAATTTTATAACTCAGAGATTTGCCTGGTATACAAAAAAAGCATTTTACTATAAAATTATGGATCGGAGATATTTCGAGTAAAGTATAAACAGTTTGTGACGCGCGTGGGAGTACTTCGACCTTTTGTATGGAATCACGTACGGATAGGTTGTGTACGGTAATACTTTCAAAGGCCAATAACGCTCGAATGAAAATTGATTATATTATTATACAAAAAAATCTCTTATGCTTTTGTAAGAAATCATAACGAGAGAAGTCGTTATTCCTACAGGCTTAACATGTTACAAAGGTATCTCACATCAACATATCTCACTTCTACGCTATGTACGAGTTCAAAATTCTTTGCCAATTCACTTCTTTGCCAATGAACAAAGTTGGAAATTAAATACACAGGAGTTACACGTATAACAATTTCCCCTTATTTTTAGGCATCTCCTCAGGCAAATATTCGGCCGAAAACGTACTGACACCAGCAAGGACATTTCTGCACCTGCCGAACATCTGTGCGTACGGGAATGCCTAACAATCTGGGACAAATGCCAGTATATATGCATTGAACTCCGTTATATCCAATTTATCACATTATGTTTCTTGGCAAAACAGTTATCATTTTCGACCTCTCTACATGCCCTCGAAGTTCGTAAAAAGTATTCTGTGACAACCTGAACCAGATTGATTGGACCGGATTGGGCCATGATAATCATCAGTCTTGTTTATGACACTTCGACGATTTTCTTTCAGCAGCCACCAGTTGACAAGTAATGTATTTCCCTGTTTTCCCAGTATTGGCTTAAGAGCAGCGAAGAAGCGTCTGGGCAGAGGGGGGGCGGGGGCGAATAACTGCGCCACCGCGCCCTCTGCCGGTGGCGGTGGCGGCGGCGGCGGATCGAAGCGGCGATTGCCAGCGCTCTCATCTTCCACCCCTCAGCAGGCTGGCGATCCCACCGGCCCCTCCCCCGGCCCCCGTGACGCGCCCGGAGGCCTTGGCGGGGGCGGGGCCGGGGGCGGGGGCGGGGAGGCAGCGTCCGAGGTGGAGCGAACGCGCTCAGTTTCCACCCCCCCTCCCCCGGCACCACCCCAGCGCCTGCGGAAGGCACGTCCTTCCACGCCGCACGGCACGAGCCTCAGCCGCAAACCGTACTCGCGCTTCGTTATTCACCCCGCTGCCAAAAGACTTCCTTTGTACACTCAAACTTAGGTGTCAGTGGCTGAGGAAGCAAACCGTCTGTTTGAAGGCTTTCAGCTGTCCGGGTGTTGCGTCGGGGGCATTGATACCGAGACATCAATGCCCTCGTCGCGGCCCTCACCCGGACAGTCGAAAGCCTTCACACGACAGTGGTCGCGGAAGCATACGGTGCAAACTATCTATTTTGCGCAAAAATTGTGTATTTGTGAAAATGTCAAGTTATTAACGTGACAGGTGAAGAGTCCAAGTTCTAATATATTATTTAATTAAAATTCTTATATGGTTATTTTTACACGCTTACAAAATTAACTAGTGGTGCAACAACAACACATACATACATTCTCGCATCACCTGGAACTTTTGGAATTTTTGAAAATTCAGACAGTTCATCGAAAGTCTTACCAAAGCCATTTTTGTGTAAACGAAGTTCGCACAATTCTCGAAAAAAATACAAAAGAGGAACAATTTTTAAGAAAGTCTTGTTTTTATAATTGCTTTTATTGCAATAAAAATTAATTGCCGTTTAATTAATTATCCATTTTCTCACTGTATACCACCTACAAAACGAATTTTACTGAGGAAAATCGCCGTAGTTTGATGCAACATTGCAATCTTTTCTCCATTAGCTGAGAGTGGTGTCTTCAACGAGAATTTTCCTGTTAAAAAGTTTTATTTATCATTAGTA
>JAHLJT010003656.1:65873737-65953737 GCA_031308135.1 Acheta domesticus
TCTATTTGTCAAGCTAAAATTTAAAGAGTCGTTACATAAACGTGATATCAGAGTTTTTCTCTTCCTTGGGTACTTTCCCTTATGCACTCTGTGTACTTTTGCTTCTCTATTTACTTTCTCTTTTATTTCTCACGATTAAAAGTTGTTGAGAAAGTTTGAACCGATTGACCGCTTTTCTATTTACTTTCGTAAGACTTTATCAAGAACTTTTGAAGGTTTCGTAAACATGTTAATTAGACTAACTTTGAAGTCGAAGGGCAAATTTAAGTAGGGGAGACAATGTGCGAGCTCCTGGCTTGAGGCTGAATATCCGCTGTAAGTATTACTGAATTTGATAAGAGGTAGCCATTATTTTTACACAATCAAACAGAAATTACAAACCCAAAATGTTTGTAATTTTATGGGTGTATTTGTAATAAAATGTGTGAGTATTTTGTTACACTTCTCACATTATAAACACATACAATTTGTGTGTTTGTAATGTGAAAAGCTTTTCTTTAAAGAAATAACTGAAGCTGCCATTTTGAATATTTCTAATATATTTGGAGTATTAATTAAGTACATTTGTGAAGGATGGAAAGACAAATTGCAGAAAATTTTATTTTCACTTTTTTATCGGAATATTTCGCGTGGATTTGTAAAGTGACAATTTCATTAATTTCAGGTCACTTTTTCTAGAAATGCAATTGACTCTTAAATACAGATGATTTTGTGTAAATTTGACAATATTGATTGAATTGATTCAAATACATTTGCTTAATAAACGAACGGGTGATCTAACATAAGAATATGTCGAATGGAAAAAATTACATGACTGTAATTCGAAAGTTTTTCGAAGTGTAGCTAATATTTTTTTTGTTTTATTCAGGTTTGGTTATGGTCCAGGTTACGATACTGTCGGTTTTTGCGTTTAATAGAATATACATTAGTATAGTTTTTTTTCTTACACATATAATAAATACAAACATATATTTTTGTTTAATAGAATTTCGTTTCTTTTGTTAAGATTTTCACTCACAAAAATGTTATTATATGTAAAGCGACCCTAGAACCAGTCGTGATGTCACATAAATTGTTTCAATTTGTCGGAGAGCCAGGGCGCGGCAGGACGTATTCCACGACTTTTTCCATGCCGTATGTTTATCAGAAAGATCCACAGAAGTTTTGTTGAGAACTTCGACTTCGCAGTCAGTTTGCTTATGAAAGTGGTGCTAAGCTGTTGTAGTATTGTGAATGCTCAGCCGCAAAATCGATATCACGAAAGAGGATTCATTTATGTTTATATTTGGAACCTTTTACCAAGTAAATAAAAAATAAATTGCAGGTCGTAAAATACTTTGATAAACATTCTTGATGTAACGAATGCCTACCTAACAGTTAACAGTTATCTGAAGCATTCATTTGGTCTAGGAAAGTTCCCGATGCTGTAATCATGTGAGGTGAAACCCAATTAGGTGTCAAATATAATAAATGATTATGTCGACAAATGAATCAATAGAGCTTGCTCTTGTTTTGATACTTGTTGAGAATTATTGCACAGGGCTGGAGAACAAAAAAATCTTTCCCAATAGACAAAATTCTATTTTTTTCTGAGAACCATGTTTCTACAATGCATTCAAACCTGTTGATTTCCACTCGCGTTAGCCTAAGGACATTTTCCAGCCTCCCTAACTATCTGCAAATATAATCTCTTGCAATCTCTCTCCCTCCCACTCTCTCTTTGTCACATTCTCTCACATACAACAGTACCAACTATTGATTACCAAGTCATTACCAAGTCAAGTCAGACTCATTTTTCTTTTCTAACATCCCTATACCGGAAGTGTATTGACAGACCTGCGGATAGTTTATTCTATAATGTTATAAAAATCGTATATAAACACCCTTGAAAGGCAGAAACGCCGAATAAGAAGAAATAAAATTAAAAAACCTCTTGATTGTAATCCACTATTTCAGGGGGAAGTGAGAAGGAAACAATTGCGCGCCTAATAAATTCGAAATGAACTTGACGAGCAGACGGGCCCTGCCCGCTCGGCCGCTGGGGCGGGAGGGGAGGGGCGCGTGCGGGGAGCCAATCGGTGGCCGCGCGATACGGCGATACGGCGACACCGCAAACGGCTTAGGCAACGAGCTCTGCGCCCGCCCCATCGACAACGAAACATCGATGCTCGAAATAAAACATCGGTGTTAATACAACATCGACCCAAAACCATCCATATTATTAAACATCAATGTTTTTAACACACGAAAAGAAGCTATCGAAGTTCACGCGCGTGTGTGTGTGTGTGTGTGAGTGTGAGGATTTAATTTGAAAGTGGTCTCGTTTAATAATTTTTAATAGAGATTTATCTGAAAAAACAAAGTCAAAAAACATCACGATACTTAACAAAACTTTCATTATCATATTCGAATTTTAAAAAAAATAATATAGGTTTATTTTTTAACGAAACCTCGATTTTATGTATTTTTCACCCTTGGTCACTTTCGTCTGAGGAATAAGCAATTTATGGTTATCTGAAAATTATTGTAGAATTTTGTTAAGATGAAACTTTGTATTTAAAAAATATCAACTTCATAAAAACATCGAACACACAGCGTCGATGTTTAAAAACGTCAGCTTCAATATATCGATTTCATAAAAACATGGATGTTTTGAAACCGATGGCTAAAGCCGGGAGACTCTGTAATCTTATTCTATACACATTAATGTATGACCTACAAATCTTGTCAACCGATAATCCGTTGTTCATGAAATGTTCTATATTTATTCATCATTATTTGGGATAGTTAAGGTAGCTTCACACATTCGGCATTCGCCGAGCAGAGAGCTACTGCTCGCCCGATCCCGACCAGCTGATGTATTCGGCGAATGTTCGCTCTCTTTGATGTGTCCAAAAGACTGACACGTGATGGGTAGGGCGAGCGCCGAATGTTCGTCACTTAGCAAATAGCAAGCGACCCATCCACACTACTCGAGATTCGGCGGGTAGTGTGGATTGCTCGCTGTTTGCCGAAAAGCGAATGTGTGGAGCCGCCTTTAAACACAGAATTTTCTTCTCGAAAGTGCGTCAATAATGTTTACTTTCCCGGGTACGTAGTGACGAGACAGTATTTAATGCTGCAAAAAATCGATGTCGAGATTTTAATCGAATGTTTCTTTTAAAGATACCGAAAAAATGTGTTTTTTTCCAAAAACATCTGAAAGTCCGCCTGTCATTTCACACCATGTTAATGTACATTATTATTATTCAATTATAAGTCAAACCTGTTAACATTTATTTTTGTTTTGTTCCTCCTCAGTAAATAGATTATGTACAGTTTCTTTAATAATTATTATAAGTTCCTATTGGAAACAAACAACGTACATTAAAACTGTGCCCCTAATTTGTGTTCTAATCGTAACATTTTCTCTAAATCTTGAATAAAGTTCTGGCTAGATATCGGGTACTGTAATATTTCTGGGAGGTAGTGATTACCGCAATTACTCGACCCTATGCACAGTAATGCCTTCATACCAGGGGCGTAGCGTCCATGGATGTGGATGATGTGTTACATACCCTGACAATATCAGCTATTTTATTTTAAAATTATTCTGTAATTGTCAATTTGTTACTTTTTTTCTACTACAAAATATTTCATTATAATTTAAACATTGCGCATTGTTGAGACTTCATTTCTTCACAAGGATGAACGAATCAGTCTGAAATGCCGCCTAACCTGCGCTGAGAATCAGATGCACATTGACCCATTACATCCAGGGTGCCTGCCATGGTGCCTACGAAAAAGCTGTCGTTTTACGAAACTTCATTGTTCTCTTCGGTGTTTGTAAGAGAACGATGTTAATTAATGAACATTGTCGTTTTATTTAAGTTTTATTACCTTATTTTAATGCATTTAGCAACTATATATTTGTAGCCAATTTAGGTTAGGGATTGTGCTGGTTGAATGCACTGTGCAATCCACATCTGTGCCTTGGAATGGCGAGCACCACGCTATCCAAAGTGCCTACATAATTATGGAGTCGTATTTTTGTGCCGTGGACAAATTATAGCACATGAGAAACAGTTAAAAATATTTGAAAATAATATGAGAAGATAGAATTTTATTTAAGCAGCCAACACAGGCTATGTTGATCAATACAACGGTAATATAAGGGAAAATAGAGAAATTTTGTCACACTTCATTCGAGTTGAATGTTTTTTTTGGGACACAAGGGCTTGTATTTTCTAGCCACAATGAAAATAGAGGATCATCAAATAGAGAAAATTTCATGGAATATATAAGTTAAATAATGAAATATAAAACTGACTAGGATGATATGAAAATTCCAGTGTTTCGTGCAATCTCACTAAGAAATTCAGATTCATTGGATTTCAAGTGTGAGCACAGTTATGAAATTAATGAAATTTCTAAAGCCTCTTTTGTCTTCGCCGTACTGGATGAAACCCTTGATGTAAGACAATTGTAAACTGTTTTTCATTACATGTTTGTAAATTGATTGATTTTTCTCTTTCTCATTATATTTTTATTATAGATCATTGTTTTCCTTTTTATAAATTATGCCAATTCTACTGGGTTCAAAATCATATGAATTGGACAATTTTGAAAATCATTGGGTTGATAGTCCTCTTATTATTAAAGTATGAGGACACACATTTATATTTTGCTAGGTCGTGAACTTAAGTCAACTTTTTCTAACTTTCAACCAGTAAACTATGTGAAATACATGAGCTATTATTACTTTCACTGGATTACTTTTCTGTGCTCTAATTGATCAAAGTGACAAAAATGGTATTGGTGAATGAAAAACATTTAAATTATAATTAAAGTTTTAAATTATTGTCTCATTTCTCCAGGTACATATCCTAAGACAAAACTCAGGCTACGCCACTGCTTCATACACAAACATTCGACATCTTTATTATAAAATGATATTCCTGAATTACCTAATTCAACGTCTTTACTTCACTGTACTCTTCTTAATACAAATTTCTGTTCGTATTACGCAGATTGTTCCTTTGTAAATGTTCTCCCTTAAATTATACTTCGATTTTTAAAGTGTCCGATGACATTCGGTCATTGTTACACCTCCTGCCTTGTAAAAGGAATCTTTTTTTAATTGATTCACGAATATCCTTCGCAGCGGGACTCGTGGCCTCAGAAATGTGTTTACCACTGTTAAAAAGATTCATTTTATAAGGCAGGAGGTGTAACAATGACCGAATGTCATCGGCCTCTTTAAAAAAATTGACGTATACCTCATCTCGCTTTCATTTCACCTCCACACTTCATAAACGTTCATTACTATTATTTTTAATTTAATTATCTTCTCCTCTTTTCCCATTTTGAGCCCAGTTCCTTGTTGGCAGGCCATGGTGTTCAGCGTGCAAAGCCACCCGACCATCACGTGGTACGAGCAGTGCATGACGTGGGGCGTGCTGGAGTCGCACCACGCCCAGGTGCTGTACGCCATCTTCAGCTCCTCCTTCATGTACGGCCTCCCGCTGATCATCATCATCTTCGCCTACGGCTCCATCGTGACAGAGATCTTCCGGCGCTCGCGACGCACGGGAGACGGTGAGCGACGCCCCAACACACGTCCTTCCCAAGCACTCCCACGCGCTCCCACCCTCCATTACGTTCCAAAGCTATGCGCTGGCAACTGCTCCACTCACTCCCGCTCCCATCATCTCCATCCTTCTCCAACCGTCCACGATCACACACTCTCTCAACCTCTCCCACGTGCTTCCATCGCATCCCACCCGCCCTCAACCGCTCTCAACTACTCTCACCCGCTTGTCCCCACTGATACTGACACAAGGGAGAAAATGGGACAGTGGGACAATGGGACAATACGAAACAGTGGGACAAAATGGGACAAGGGGCAAACGGAAAAGGCGGACAAGTGGGACCAATGGGACATGAGGGACAAAATAGACGAATTGGGACAAAACGGACAAGGGTCAAGTGGGACAAAAGGGACATATTTATCCAAAGATTTATGAACACTGGTAAAATCTAAACCCGAGAGTCGGCTAAAATATTTTAATGGACTCTTGATCATTTTAACGGCCGGCTGGACGCACTCTCAAAGCGTTGTATAGATGGCTGGTTGCTAAGGAGCTAATCGCGTATTTAACGACGTAAATTACAAAATAGTTATTTTTTAGACAAAAGTCGCAGCATACTCGTACAAATTTGGATAAAATAAGGGAATATATTATGATGGCATTTATGGAACATGTGATGTTCATTAACATATTATGTTCATTATAGAGCGATGCTCATTAATGTAAAATACTTTTCTTTAAAATAGTGCTCAATTTAATACTTTTGTCATCTACCTTACATCACTCACCAGTCCTAACATTGAAAGAGGGGCGCTCAAATGAGCCCTGGCGCCACCGAGGAACTGAGAGGCCCTCCGGTGATTTTTATAGGTTTCATTTTTTTGGGAACCTGAAATATATTGATATTGTTTGTAATGTGATTTTTGTGCGATAAAAATGCAATTTGTAGAAAATGTTTATAATAATTAGCGCTATTACCGCGTCTTTGGCTATGAGTAAAAAGTTCGGCTATTCACGCGAAAAATGAATATTCAGAATACATTTTGTAATATCTGTAGTATTTTAAGTCATAATATAAAATGGTTTAATTTATTTCCATGTTATGGAGATACATCGACCTTATTTGGGCATAAAAATTTAGATTTTTGTCATTAAATACGAATATTGATGGGAGAAATTCGAAGTCTTTTGATTTGCAGAGATTGAAATTGAATAATATTTTCGTTTAAATGAATACATAATTGTATCGACTATTCCACTCGTGAAATTAAAATTAGTAGTATTTAACTATACAAATAAAATTTCTCAATCCGAGCGATGCATCTCAAAAATTTATAGCTTTTCCTATCCGATTTTTTTACCGCGCCTCCCTACAGGCCAATAATAAGCAGCTACTCATTTATCTTGGGAAGCGGTATGCATCGATAGCTGTGTTGTTGTGCCGCGTATGTACTATAACATAACATCTTTGATTTTCACATGATTTCCGTTATTTTCCATATTTGGTGCATTTTGCAACTGTTGGACGTAATTTCATTCGTGGAATAGTCCTATTATATACATGTGCTTGGGAAATTCTCTGATAAATCCCCTTCTCACTTCGCCGGTCCGGGATTTATCGACAATTTCCAAATCACTCATGGTATTACCTATGATAAATTCAGCGAAATTGAGTAAAACTTGAACGCGTTGGTGCCAGTGTTAAACCTTGCCTGAGATGTCGGCCGTTGGTGCGCAGATGTGTTCCGGCGCTCCAGCCTGGGCTTCCTGGGTCGCGCCAAGACGCGCTCGCTCAAGATGACGCTGGTCATCGTGCTCGTCTTCTTCATGTGCTGGACGCCCTACAACATCATGTCGGTCTGGTGAGCAACAACGAGACGACATATTACCCTCAGGACGTCGGGTCGCACACTGCATGCAGAATAACGACATCCCGCATCAAATGTGTCTAAGTCCAATGCGCTCCTGAAATCTTGTCATCCGAAGGTTTACCAAGTGAACACGCTTTTCTGACTACAGCAGTTAAATCACTTTCTTTCTCAACTCATTCAAACTTTCAAATGAAGATTCATTAGGTAGTGTTTTTAAGAGGAAGTGTTAAGCCATCTGGATAAAAATTTTCGATTTTTGGTTTTCGTCGGTTTTATATTCTTTGTACTTTTCGTAGTGATGTTTTTGCGTTTGACATTTAAATGCCCCACTACGTGAGGAGGCATGCCTACTTTATCTGTCAACGCTCAGTTGTTATTTTTTTTTAAATTTTTTGTTACGCTTTTGGGATTAGGAAGTTTCTTTAGTGATGTACGAGGGCTATTTTTTTCCAAGTTCCGATAGGTTATAAAAAAGACAAATTGAGATAACAAGAATCTTATATCACTCAAAGATTTACAATGTCTTACTTATTTTTCTACATACTCACCATGAAGGTTGAGGCATTTGGCACAACATGAGACAAGCTTTCCTATACTCTCTTCAAAGTAGTTAGCCGCCAGTGAGCTCAGGTAGGTCCTTACAACGTCTTGAAGCTCGTCGTTGGGACACAAAATGCAACGAATGGCGTCAGCCCTAAACTTTCTGACCTGTTACAATAATGAGACAAACATTTTCTTTAAAGTACATCGTTACTGGGGATGAGATTTGGGTTCTTTAAGATAACCCTGAGACCAAAGAGCAGTCGGAACAATGGATGCATACGCATTCGCCAAGCAAGCCCAAGAAATTCAAACAGACTTTGACCAAAAAGAAAACAATGGCAACAGTGTTTGGGGACTAAAAAGATGTACTGCTGGTTGTCGCTGTGAGGACTTACCTGAGCTCACTGGCGGCAACGTCTTCGATGAGGGCATAGGAAAGCTTGTCTCACGTTATGGCAAATGCCTCAACCTTCATGGTGACTATATATAACTAGTGGTGCTACAACAGCACTTACTTATTAGAGGAAACAGCTATGTAGTACAGAAGTACTGCACTTTATGCGCCACCAACATCTTAGCTATTATTTGAAAACGTCCAATTCAACTAAGAAGTGTACAACTCACTGTTTCCATCGCAGTGTTGTCAGAACTATGTGAATTCTTCCTATGCACAAAAATAGAATACAAAAGTTTTGTAAACCTGTATTGGAAAAAGAAGACTGATACCCTGGACAATATAGAAATGCATTCCATAGGGCCGCGATTAGAGAAGAGTATTTTAAAACCGTGCAACAAATACTCTACTCACTGCAAATGGCACAGCATTTAGTGCCAAAACTAAATATTTTCGAGCAAATATCAACATAAATTAGACAATTATAACTCCTTTTCATACCGCTCCATCAGGTCACAACAATCACACGTAGGTCATAGGTATTTGTAAGCGCAAAGTGAATTCCGTTGTTGCAGACCCTGCATTGTCGCTATTCTGAGAGCTACTATTTTTTTTACTTTTTTTTTCAAATATTTCAAAATAAACAATTTTTAAAATATTAATGTGTACATGTATAACAAAAGGTCGAATGTACGAAACGAACAAGAAATAATGTACAAAATTGCAAATTCTCATTTACGATCCATCCAGAGGTCCCAAGCGCAGGAAAGCATGACCTTACTTGAAGATGTAGTTTTGATAAATACATTTAATTGAGAAAAAATTGTATTTTTAAAATTGTAGTTGTAAGAAAACGATGAAAGCGAAGAGCAAAATCAGGCATTTTAACGAACATGAAACCTGCACCATTCTCTTAAGCTTCCTTTTTGCTATCTCAGGTTCCAATTTAATAAAAAACGTGCGGTTTTTAAGAAAAAATGGTTTAAAGAAAATAAAAAATTGTCAATGTTTGATACAATTTTTCGAAAAAGAAAACTTAGGTTTTTGAAAAATTGAACATGATCTTATTTGAAGACCTGTTTTTATGAATACATTTCATTAAGAACAAAAATTGTATCTTCATAATTGTAGTTGTAGGAAGAAAAACTTTTAAATTTTTTCAATTTTCGAAAATTTAGAATTTTCAACCAACATAAGACCTACGTCATTCTGTTAAATGACCTTCAGATGACCACAAAATTTAGTCAAAATTGTTGGCGGCATTTTTTTTTGAAAATTTTGAAAATGTCCCAGGGGCTTCATGTAAAGCAGGCCTGCACAACGCCTGCTCCCGCGGGCATTCTGCACTTAGGAGCCGACCATCTGACCGCGGCAGCGCCGAAAATGCAAGTAGTGGGGAGTAGGAAGCTTTGCGGGAAGGAGAGAAGTCAGACGTAGCATGACGCGGCGCGTAGATTGAATGCCTGGGCGGCTAATACAATGATCCACGCTGCAAACGTATATGCCCACTTGTTCAAATGGATAAAGTCTAGTAGTGCAAGTTCCAAGGGCCATAATTCACTGTTTACGTTCTGTGAACTGCTATGCATCCAACTTTATATCCACCACTGTATGTATTTCCCTTTTTTATTTTTTTAAAAAATAACATGCTCATTGTGACTCTTATGCAATATTTTAAAGCAGTAGCATTTTCAAAAACTTTATTATTTATTTATTTCTAACTAGCAAAAAATTACAATTTAAAAACTGATTGTTCATCAGGAATGTTATTATCTCCAAATCATAGCAAAATGAAGAAAATTATGATAATCTCTCGCATCAAGATTGACATAAAAGTAAAATGTGTGGCAATTCCAAGTAGGGTATTGTTTAACAGCACAAATATTTGTGACCATTTTCCCCATTATGAAACTTAATAAAAGAGATCAATGAGCATACCTCTGTGACGATATGTTACGGACAATCATTTGTCCGTAACATATATCATTTGTCTTGTTATATAAAATGCAAAGAGCTTAATATTTTTATACGATGTCGTAAACAATGAATAAATAGTGTTCTTTGTTTTGATTTCAGAAATATAGAATGCACTCTAGTCCGTAATTAGAGCAAAAAATAATATTTTTTTTCGAAAATAAAAAATATGATTTAGCTTTGCTAGATCCGTCTTATTTAATTAAACATATTTAATGAAAAAATAATTTATTGCTGTCATCTTCAACCTAAAATTATTGAGCATCATAATTTTGTGTTTAGCAAAACAATAAATTTGTGATTACATCGTAGCATAGATAATTACATTGTCAGCCCTACAAGCAATTAAAATACTTGGTGTTCAAATTAAATATGTACAATTCTTTGTTTCATATTTCACACTATCATATACTGACAACAAATGTTCTCGCCGATTGCTCTTTCAATTTACGCGCTATGGTTCGAATTGCACCTTCTAATAGGCGGTCCCCACTCTTAGAATGAGTTTCATCCCCACCCTTCATAGATTTTCGCATTTGCCCACGAGCTGCTCGCGCGCAGCTCCTGACGTCAGTGAAAGTGCAAAATGCTGTGCAGGTCTGATGTAAAGTATCGGTTAAATTAAAATATCGGTTTCAAATTCAAGGGGCCGCGAGAATATTCAGGTCGATCGGGGAGTATCAATTTTGGAGAAAATCGCCTGAACGGTTCAGTCGCTAGCGTTGTTCACAGACGGACGGACGGACGTTTTGCTTTCAATTGTTTTTTTGGTATCAAGGACCCACAAAATAGGGATTCTGGCTGCACCACGTGTTGGGAGATTTTTTTCCTTAATTTAGCAACTGGATTTATCCACTTTTTACTTTCCCGTATACGTACGTATACACGGAGTGATATACGTAGTATAGGGAAAGTTATGTAATGCTGCGCGAAAAAATGGCCAATTTTCGGCGGAAAAAAAATTCATTGCCGGACCGTGATAACGAAAAAGTGGATAAAACCAGTTGCTAAATTAAGAAAAAAAATCCCCTAACACGTGATGTAGCCAGAAACCCTGTTTTCTAGGTCCTTGATACCGAAAACCCAATTGAAAGGAAAACGTCCGTTTGTCCGTCCGTCCGTCTCTGTCTGTCCGTCTATGAACACTGCTAGCGCCTAAATCATACGTACGAGGTGAGCATTGTTGTTTGATGTTTATTTTCATCATGGAGCAGATACTGAGCAACGCATCCAGGTGATATAAAGTTATTACAAGAACAATGAAAGTCCCACCGCAACCGTTCGTGAATTGCGTGTGATACTCGGACGTAATGTTGCTCCAACAATCGTCAGTTCGGAAGTTTGAGACCATGGGTTCTGTGTCAAAGCGTCAAGAAAACAGGACGACCGCGTACTGTTCGAAATGAAGAAAACATTGTTGCCGTGCGAGACAATGTGACCGTAAGCCCCAGAAAATCGGTTCGCCGACGAGCTCAACAATTGAATTTATCACAAGTTCACTGCATATCATCCTTTCAAAAGATCTGTAAATGCTTGCGTACAAGATTCAACTTATACAAGAGTTGAAGCCTGCAGATCATGGAAAGAGACGTCGATTTGCTCAATGGGTCTTGGATAGACAAACGGAGAACGAAAACTTCACAAAAACAATTATTTTCTCAGATGAAGCGCACTTCCACCTCAGTGGGTAAGTCAATAAGCAGAACTGCAGAATTTGAGCAAATGAAAATCTGCGAGTAACTGTGGAAGATGAGATGCATCCACAACGCACGACTGTGTGGTGTGGGTTCTGGGCAGGAGGCGTGAACGGCCCGTTCTTTTTACTTTCCCCTAATACGTACGTATACACGGAGTGATATACGTAGTATAGGGAAAGTTATGTAATGCTGCGCGAATAAATGGCCAATTTTCGGCGGAAAAAAATTAATTGCCAGGCCGTGAAAGCGAATAAGTGGATAAAACCAGTTGCTAAATTAAGAAAAAAATCCCCTAACACGTGGTGTAGCCAGAAACCATGTTTTCTAGGTCCTTGATACCAAAAACCCAATCGAAAGGAAAACGTCCGTCTGTCTGTCCGTCTGTGAACACTGCTAGCGCCTAAACCATACGTACGATTTCTTCCAAAATGGACATTCCCTGGTCGATCTGATTCTAGTCAAAGCTTTGAGATTTTGAAAAAGATTCTTCAAAATTTGGGGGTACTTTATATGAAGCCCCCCGGGGATTTTCAAAATTTTCTCAAAAACGGCACCAAATTTTTTCTTTAAATTTCTTGTATGAATAGAGTAAAATACACTTATTAACATGGCTTAGGTCCGATTTTCACGGATAACTCTGAATTTTCTAAAATTGTGAAAGTTTGAATTTTTTCAGCGTCTTTCTCCAACTACAAAATTGAAGATAGAGAATTTTTCTTCAAATAAAATTTGTTCTACATATTAAGTTCTTTCATAAAGGTCATGTAAATGTTTTTCAAAATTTTAGTAGTTTTGTACAATATTGCGTGCAATATGTGCAATTTTAAAAAATTACAAAACCAAGATTTTCTCAAAAACGGCTCCAAAAGTTCTTTAAACTTTTGGTAGGGATAGTGGTAAATGTACTCTATTAGATGACATAAAAGCCATATTGCTCTACAGAATGGTTTTTTCAAAAATTACAAAAATGCAAATTTTTTCACATGTTTCTCACGTCGATAATATTTACATTAGCGGCGATTTTTTTACATTATTATATTTAGGAGTACATGTACATTAAATAATGCAAAGTAAAGTTTCTCGGAAATACAACCGTTTTCTGTGAAAAGTAGCTCAAAATTTCGCATTTTCAGAAACGCTCAAACGCCATTTTCTCATATACGGCTGCAAATTCAAACTTTTGTAACGGATAGTGCTAATTACTCCCTTTAGTATAGCGTAAAGTTTATTTTGAGTAATTTTTTTGTTTCTTCAGAAACTACATAATTGTAATTTTTTGAAAGCTCTTTCACATCTTGAATATGAACATTACCAGCAATTAGTAAAAGTTATTATATTTGTGAGTGTAAGTGCTTTAAATAACTTCAAATAAAGTATTTTGAAAACTCAAAACTTTTCTGTGAAAAAAGCTTCAAATTTCGCATTTTTAGTAGCGCTAAAAGGCCATTTTCTCTTAAACGGCACATAATTTTTAAAAGAAAATGGCTATTTATGACTAGGTTTTTGTGTTCTTTAATATTCTAAAATTAATGTTTCCGTTCTACCAATAGGAAACCCAAAAAATAAGAAAATGCCAAAAAAATGTACTTTTGGCGGTGATAGATGACAGCTGGCAAGAAAGAGTTAGTGGCAATTCCGAATAGCCAGCGAAGACCCAAGGAAATAAAAAAACTAATACGGGAAAGTTTGTGCCATTCTGTACTACCACTAGTTCGTTACTAGGGCCCTGTAATAAGAGTTTTCTACCAAAAATCCACCGTTTTTCGCGCAGCATTACATACCTTTCCCTATACTATACGTACGTACGTATAGTAAACGGGAAAGTAAAAATAAGTAAGACATTGTAAATCTTTTAGTAATAAAGTAATCTTATCTCAATTTGTCTTTTTTATATCCTATAGGAAATTGAAGAAAAAATAGCCCTCGTATATTACGTTGGCTGAGGGCTTAACACTCCCCAGTGTAACCAAGGGTTCAATAAATTTACGCCATGGAGTAACCTCGCTTTCTGTACCGCTCGCGTGAAGGAGGCGGGTGACCAGCTCAGGGTCTCGGGGTGTCCGAGGACAGGCAGGCTAAGGACTATACTTGGGTTTTTATTCCTTGGCACGGGAGGACCTGTCTTCACGATAGAATATCTTAGGGCCTTTTGCGTCTTTCCCGGTCGTGCCGCTAGATGTCGCATGATTGCCAGCACTGCTCGATACGGTCGCGGTCATGCGACATCTAGCGGCACGACCGAGAATGACGCGAAATGCCGCGAGATATTCCATCGTGATGACAGGCTCTCACGCGCCAAGAAATAAAATCCCAAGTATAGACCGCCAAGTCGGTTTCGTCTTCAGGAGGTAGTGACTCTCGCTAGCTCAGGCTGACTCGCTGACTGCATGAATGTCCATCGCGCTTCGGGCGATAGCAGCGCACCTATCCGCGATCTTTGGCATAACGGCAAAAAAATCGAAAGCTTGAATGGCTCCTTGTAGCAGAAAAGTGTTATTTTTTTAGTTAATTATTTTCAGTTAATCAGAGTATTAACATACGTATAGAGACATTTATTAATCCCTTCGAATTAGATATTACCCTTTAATACGTCGTGTATCGGAGAATTGGATCTGGTTCAAAACAATATTGTGAGACATAGTTTTTGGTTTACGTTGTTGGAGCAGCGCGTCTATCTTTAAGCATTTCGTTATTTAGCACACTATGGAAGATTGATGAAGGAAATTGTGAGCGCAGCGGTATTCATGGATGATTGATTATGGAAATGAAATGATTACGGAAAGAAAACTAAACAAATAAAACCTCGCGCTAAATCGTTTAACTCGCGTTTTACTCAGTGGTAGATTATGAATTCCGATGCAGATGACATGAGAGGGATGTCTGCAGGCAGGAAATTCTTGTACAAGAACTTGTGAAGAATGAGACATTTTCTTGTTCTGGGCATGTCCCTGAGTTCTCAGACACAAGAGATTTGGGCATCGTATTTTATTCCTTCAATACCCCTATGTGCATCTTCAAGTACGAACAAATGGAGTTATGCAGAAATTATCCAAGCCACATGAATGAATAAGAGTGAAAAATGGCGTGGCAAGTTGGTCATATAAACTTTCGATCAGAAAGGATTCACGCCAAAAATGAGATAAGTGTTCACACTCAATTCACCGTTTAATCAGTAATATCTATCGTTGGTCATTTTCTTCTTGGTAATTTATGTATGTAAGAACAATAATATTTGGCTGAGCCTTTCTGCCTCCAAAAATCACCATAACACAAACATTGCTTGGATACATTGTGAAAATCAAACGAACGGTTCTCAGCAGTCTAGAGAGCGCCATTGCTTAATTTTTACATTTTTGTGTGTTGGTCACTTTCTTCATATCGCCATTCAGGATGAAAGAAGCATGAGAAAGAATTAAAACTTTCATTAAACGAGTGCTGAAAATTATTGTGACAGTGTCGGAAAATCATATCTCGGATCAGGGAAATTAATATAAACATTTTACATCACTCATACATGGAAACTAGTGCTTACCTTCACTGTTTATTAATTGGAAACTTTTTACTATTTTATTAGTTGGCAACTATTACTAGTTTACTTTCTCGCATTCTCCTTACTTTTTATATAGATAGTATTGTAATGCGGGAGGAAAAAAAACAGCAATTTTTCCACACAAAAACTCATTACGTGGGTCCTTCATTAGTAAAATTTCGTAAAATTAGTTTACGAAAAAATGTGTGTGTGTCCCTGTCTGGGGTCAACATTAGCGCCTAAACCATTCAGATTATTTTCTTAAAAATTGACATACCCTAATCAATCTGGCCGAACTCGAGGCTCTGCAAATTCTAATTGGATATTTTGATTTATACTTAGCATGCATTTTTATTATGTATGCATAGCATGAAGCTTCAAAATTTTCTCAAAAATGGCTCCAATTTTTTTCTTTATTATGTTTCTTGAATAGAGCGAAAGGCGCTTAAAGGTGGTGCAGGTTTTATTTTTGTTGTAGGACTATCTGAATTTTCGAAAATTGCATGTTACAAAAAATGCAAGGAAGTATGTGCCATAGTATTGTAGCACCACTGGTTTCAGTATGTACATTGTCTTATTGCCTCCAGGGAACAAAATTTGAAACATATTGCATTTTTACTTGTAAAAGTCAACTCTTGTACTTTATAGTCATCAAGTAATTGGTTTGCTCTTTTCAGCCATTAATATTAATTTTTATTTAACGGAGGAATTCGAAGCAAAAACATGAAGAAAATTTCAAATATATCCTTGAAAGGGGGCCACTCGACTCCCCCATATAATCCCCCTCGAATGCGACAAAAATCTCAAATCGGCCGAAAAAAAGCTTAAATGATCGAAGTTGGACCCCAAACTAGCTCAAAAGATGCAGCCAAATCGGAGTTGGTCTTTCCTACGACCGCAAAAAATATTATTTTTAAATTGAAAAACCAAAATAGACTGAATATTGTCATCAAGTAAAATGTCATATAGCTAAAAAATGCTTAATGGATAAGGGAGCTACAGAAATGTAGTTCCCCCACCCTGTTGTTTTACGGGTATGTATAACGGGCAGGGTACGTCTATGTATAAAACAGTTGAGTACTGCAAAATATACAAAACACTGTGTCGTCATGAATCAACAAAGCTGCCGCCTCGCGTATTGAGATCCCAAGAATGTATACTGTTGTGTTTCCGTGAGTTTGTGCTAAAAATAATCTATGCAACTCGTACAAAAATGTCTTCGGTGAACTCCTTTCAAAATATGCAAGCAATTCTCTCGTACGCTAAAAATAATGTACGCAACTCGTACGAAATTTAGTGTTCTCCTTTCAAAATATGTCAGCATTTCTTTCGTACGCTAAAACTAAAGTACGCAACTCGTACGAAAATGCCTTTGGTGAACTCCTTTCAAAATATGTCAGCATTTCTTTCGTACGCTAAAAATAATGTACGCAACTCGTACGAAAATGTCTTTGGTGAACTCCTTTCAAAATATTTCAGCATTTCATTTGTCCGCGAAAGACTTCCTTTGTGTACTAGTTACCTAAATGACTATTTCATCCCCCTCCCCTTAGCTGGCGCGAGTGCGTTTCGCTGAGGCTCCGTTTGGTTTGTGTGCAGGTACTGGTTCGACCGCGAGTCGGCGGACCTGGTGGACGAGCGCATCAAGCGCGGGCTGTTCATCTTCGCGTGCACCAACTCGTGCATGAACCCCATCGTGTACGGCGCGTTCAACGTGCGCCGGCGCGACGGCGGCGCCGGCAGGGGCGCTGGCGGCGGCGGCGGGGGCGTGGCCGGGCGCTGCGAGGTGAGGGGCCACGGGCGGCGGCGCACCTTCTCCTCCTCAGGTGCGCACTCCACCTGCTCCGGCGACTCGCGCCGCACCGCCACCTCCCTCGTGCCCCTCCCCCCGTGACAAAGACCCCTTCGGAAGCGCTAGCCTGGGGCGCGCCTGGTCGAGTCATCAGCGGTACGTTCATAACTTAATAGTACATTACGAAACGATGATGTAATGATGGACACGAGTGGGATATTACCATACGATAACTTCACACGAGTGTATTAATACATCGAGTTTCATACGGTACTTTTTCTACGACTCATAATAACTTTTATAAGTTAAACTTTTACAATGAATCGTTACGTGGCTATTGACATGCAGGATTCAGCCACCTAGCCGACAGCTCCCTACCCTACCCTGCTGCAGGTAGCTTTGATTTAACCCATACCCTCGGATTTAACCAGTCAGCTACTATTGTGCTTGTCAAATGGGATCAAACTGATATTACGATCCACTTTATTTTAAATAATATTGCACGTAAAAATTACTATTAATTTTTTTACTAATTAAATAAGTAAATTACTAATTAAGAAATAAATAAAAAAATGACAAGCGTATTGCAATATTACATGCAATTTTAATGTATACATTCGAACGAAACATTTAGTAGAACGATTTTCAATTAATGATTTTGTGTCAATTTTTGGTTTGTAAACTTCTCTGTGATTGGTCGAGAACCTGTATCATAATGAAATCCGTATCGTAATGAGTTGAATTATGCAACGGGTTGCAGCGATCAAATGACAGAATTATACAATGGGAGTAGAAAAAAATAAATTAAAATGAAGAGTTGTATTACAACAAATCAAGGACTGTGGGGATGCGAATGAGATGTAGATGGCGTAATTAAATGATGAAATAATTGAAGTCATCTTCGTCTACTTAATGCATTTATTCAGAGTCTGTTTTCAACGGCTGTGCCATTATCACCGGTCTACAAATAATATAAATAAAATACAAAATAAAAAGATAAAACAGGGAATTTGAAAACCGGCGATCACTTAAACCCCGTTTCAAATTCCCTCTGTGTATTGTCTCCCGACTTTTGTCACATATAGGGAGATAAGCCGGCCGCTAAACTTATTCTATTTCTTTTTTTTGTAATTTCATTTGACATTGCTTTTTTAAAAATTATTATTTTCATTATTGTATCAATCCGCCCACGTTTGTAGTACATATATTAATTTCAATACGTTTATTAACTTAATTATTTGTATTCCCTTTTTATTTTGTATTTTATTTATATTATTTGTAGACTGACGGTGACGGCAAAGCCGTTGAAAGCCAACTCTCTGAATAAATCCATTAAGTTGACGAAGATCACTTCATTTATTTCATCACCTTCAATCAAGGACTGTATCGTAGCGTGTGCGACAATGAAATAAATCAGACTATTACATCCCATATACTTTAAACCATAGTATCTCAAATTTCTCGTCAAAATTGCCTGAATCGCAATATGCATTTAGTCATTCCTAACACATTTTATAACTAATTTCACGACAAACAGTTTGAAGGCAAAGTAACGTAATAAAATTGTTCTTGTTTGTTTGTTTGTTTATTTAAAGTCGCGTCGACAGCTGAGTCATTAGCGACTCAGAAAAAATTCATTATAACATTAATTCATACATGATTAATTGAGGTTTACAGATTCAGTACAATGTACAGTAATTTACAATAATTGAAAATTGTTCTTATTTAAACACATATACCATTATTACACACAGTGTTTTTGATTATCTTTTCAATTAAAAGTTTAAATTTTACTCAATATTGGAATAAAATTTACTTAGATTTTTCTCAGAGACTACAAGTTATAGAGAATTGTCGTTGAATTTAGAATATTTCATTTAATACATGTTATCAATTTTCATTTCTTTTATAACACTGAAGATATATCCGGTCAGTAAACTACCCATAGCCTAAAAAATAGCAAGACACACAGAAATGCGAAGGTTAACTACCTTTGTAAACCCCGACACACAATTTAGCAAAACAAATTAAACTAGGCCTGTATTAAAATTTGAACGACACGATACAAAGAGGAAAAAAAATGCATTGAGTTAGTCCAATCAAGGATACATCTGTTGACATTGTAATCAGTTAGTGCAGTTTTGGTCGATTAAACCTTCCACACCACCTCTACCACACTTCCATCTGCGTACATAATACACAGAATGTCTCATAATACATGTTACATACGTTTAGGACATATAGAAGGATCGAAGATTATTTTCTGCTAATCGACACATGCACGGACATTTCCTAAAAAGAAGTTACAATTTGAAATACACCCCTGTTTGTTAGGGAAACCCGCATACGCCGATGTTCGGCAGGTAAATGAAATCTCTTTGCGTCAAAATGTTACCCGCCGAAAACAAGTGCATGAGATGTTGCGTAACTATCAGAGACAAATGTCACATATGTTACTATGTTACACGAAATTCACGATCATTGTCCAAAAGTGATTATCTTCAATCCTTCTTCAATCTTACATGCGTTAGGAGTTAATTTATTTTGAGACTAGTCGTTTTTTTTTTCATAGAATATATAGCTTTATTTGTTAAACCTTGATGGATAGGTCCAGCGGCGGATTCATAAAAACTATCCTTATGTATTCCAGTTGGCTGTCCTTTCCCTTTAGTATTAATTATAAAAACCCCTTCCTATCTATTAGTAAAAGTTGAGAACATAAAGCAATGTTAATTTTACTGAAATGTCGTTTCGATTTCATAATTTTCATTACAATTGCACAAACACAACAAATGACCTCAATTGCTCCTGGACGAAAGCCTGTCTTGTGAGTAAACCTAGATCTCTAGATGCGGCGGATGGTCGGTCACTACAAATGATGCCCAAGTTTAATTTTCACACAAAACTAGTCAAAGGAGACCAAAGGGAGGGGTAAGGAACCTACGCAACGTCTCAAAGGGCTCCTATCTTGGATGCGCCCAATAAAGCAGTCTTGTACATGGGCTTTGTTTCGCCATTTGTGGACCTAATACAGTGGCCTTACAAGGACAATTAATTCAACAATTCAATTTCAAGTTTTCTTGCGCTAGAAATCACTTTACATCAAATCTTGTTGATCAAAACGCATTGTAGGTGTCAATCAATTTCTTTAAGCTTTCAAACTAGTGATTTATGATACTAGTCATCTCCCCTTATTCTTTTCATTTCATATAATGAAAATATATTTAACGACGTAGTAATAGCAGTTCCTCAATCATTATGTTTTTGAAAAGTTGAAGAAATGTTTCCAGAACTTTCCTTTAATTTATGTTTTGTATGTATGTACATTTGTGTAGGCTATGTGTGTTATGAGCGCAACAAAACTGGATTATTAAAATCAGTGTTCATTAGTTACATACTGTAAACCAGTTAAGTGGTTCTGAGAGTGATACAAAAGACATCATATTGGATTCTAAGAGTCTCTTTCTGCTTTAGAAAGCAATCTGAAAAGCGACAATTGCCTCTCTCTTCAAATTCTGCAGTTTCCAGTAAATCCCTGAGGTGCAATTTTTGTGGGAAGTTGAAAACAAAATTTAATGTTAGAATAATGGGTCAGTAAAATTAGATCTAAAAAAGGCGAAGATCTGGTAATTGTTTTAATCACATAATGAGGTATCTGATATGAGTAATCTGATTTTCGAGTGGAGATTCAGTAGTTATGACACAATAACTCAAAATTTCCGAAATTTTTCTCTTTTTTATTAATTTTCTCCGAAACTAAGCGTACAATCGAAAAGTTTATTATTACAAAAAATGAAGAATAGTAAATTCTGCATCGATTGTGTATCTAAACATCAGTAATTGTCTGAGTATTCTTGTAGATAGTAATTGCCTGAGTATTCTCGTAGAAATACTACGTCCAAAGTACCAATTTCACTATCCCTTTTCCAAAACTAGTTTTTTGTAAAAAAAAACTAAACATTGCATGTATCTTTGGCAGATTTTTTGTTTTAATTATTTTGAAGTTATTAAAAGTAGAAGTTTCTAATAATGGAGAAACAGCGCGATTGTGGGCCCTGCATTTCAAAACCCTTTTTAAAGAAATTTGTGCGAGGTGAGTTTAGTGGAGAATGGCTGCTATATTTGCAATGTTTGAAAGTGCTTCCTTATTTTGATATCAGAAGCTATCACCTATATGCAAAATAATTTCATTTATTCTCAAGACATAATCGAGCTCACTGGCCTCACGCCTGGGGGAGCGGCTTCAATATTTTTCGAAGTGTCTTACGAGTTTGAAGTACAGTCGACTCCGGATATAATGAACTTCTAGGCTCTAACATTTTTGGTTCACTATGTCAGAGGTTCACCATATCCGATGATGCCAAAATTAAATATAATATCTTCGTTACGATTGATTTTATTACTTTAGAGATACAGAAAAATACATTAACAGCACAAACTGAAAATTTCAATATCATTATTTGTGCATAAAAATAAATTATTTTCAATTGTTTGTTTCGTACATTTTTCATTAGTAATTTCTGTAGATCTTTTTTCAGAGTTTGTGCTCTCTCCGTATTTGATTCTGCTTTCAAACGCTGTTTCAAACGCTAAGTATACAGTGTTCACAGTCTTCAATGCCTCTTGCACTGACGTCACATTCTTCGAAGGGCCTCGCCTAACAGCATACGAGATGCTTTCGCAAGCGGGATGGCGCAAGCGGCTATTGAAACTGATCGCTTTTCCGCACTGTACGGCGAATATTGTGGCAGTCGCGTGCTTCCTGTCGCCTACGTCGAACTCACTGTCGCTTTGTCCCGCGGAACACACAAGACACTACAAACTGGGCATGTGTGGTTCAAAGCGCTCGCTATTCGACGAATGTTCCGCGAACCCCACGAGGAGCACTTCGGTCGTTCGGGATTCGGCGAGCACAAGTTCGGGATTCGCCGAATGGCGCATGTGTGGAGCCGCCTTCAAGAAACATGAAGCTTGAACCAAGCAATCGCGTGCCACCGCCGCTAGCCCACGCAGGACACTCCGCCGTCATACAGAGTGGCATAAGGTCATCAGTAGGGCCCGGATAATTATGTAATTACATATTTTCCTAAGGTAACTCTATCAAGTCGAATCAACGATATGTTCACGTTTTACATCGGTTAGTGGCCAAAATCGTTGAGTTTTTAGTACATATATTTACATATTTTGCCCGAAATTACATATATTTACATATTTTACACAAATGAACATATTTTTACATATTACTGATTTTTTCCATTATCCTACATTTTAAAAAAATAATTATTTACTTTTCCTATCTGTTTTTGATAAGGAATCATGCAAACAAAGAATTCAGCATTGTCAAACATTTTTTTCTGTAGCCCCCTCACTAAAATGAAGCTATTATTACGCGCTGAAATGAGTCTATCCATAAATGCCAACATTAGAAGTAAAAGGGGAAGGCGACGATGCAATCCATAGATTCTATTCTGTTAGTTTCCAGCGCGAGTATCGCAGAGAACAGAAAGGAAGTTTGAAATTTGTGAAAATGATATCTTTAGCAGGCGATATCGCGCACCCACTTCGCATTTTTTAGAGGTCTCCCTTGACCTTGATACCCTTCACCAGAAACTACACGTACCAGCTCAAGAAGGGCTGTTGACATTTTTCTTTCCCTGATTTTTACATGCGTCCCTCTACCGTTGTTCGTAAATTATCTCTTTGGACCGAAAATCTGAAGTAAAATCTCGCTGTGGAACTGATGTGCAAGGAAATTGTATTCGCAAGGTTGTGATAGGTTTAATGAACGTTTAAAAGTGTAAGTCTTATTTTGTTAACTTGTGAAGTGTTACCCAAATGCAGCCATCAAACTATTACAAAACTTTTTAACAATACAATGGGATTTTTGTGGCCTAATGAAGTTAAAGATAAGGTCTTCCTTCCGGTACTAGTGCAGCGCCGTACATGTGCAAGGCAGAAGAAGCCCTGCAGGTATTGTTCCAAAATTACTACTTCTAACCTATCTTGTGCGTGTGTTGCGTTTGCAGAACTGATTAGATCTCAGTTTGATTAAAGTTGAAACATTTCCAATACAAAAAAGGATTAACGAGATGGGGCACCTGGATCGACGCTATGAGCAACAATACTCAAAATTTTGATTTTGTAAAACACGTTATTCATCAATTTGATTGTGAAGCTGCAGGATCTATAGGCATATCGAAGCAATTGTTTGATACTAAAAAAGTTGAATTACTATATTGCGCCATTTTTCAGTAAGCACTACAATTAAATTTTTGTAAACATCTTCCCTGAAACTTTCTGGTAGCTTTGAAATTACCCAATCAGCAGTTACTTCGAGGGTCAATAGGAGGATCTACTGAAGAAAAAGAGGTCTTTCGTTCTGGAGAAAAACCCAGGATTCGAAACAATTTGTGCTATTAGTACAGTGCTATGAGGGGACAATTCCGTCACACTGGATTCAGAAAACACGGAGAAGGATAGAAAGTGTATTTTACGTGAATCTTGTAAGTCAAATGAAGTCAAAATGCAATTCGTCTCATCTCCTTGAAGTTCTCTTTCTTTAGAAACCTCATTTTTGAGACCTCATTGTTTGCGTGTTATAGCAGCAAAGGGAAGGTATACTACTGAAATAATATCGGAGATGATATAGGTTTCTTATTGATACGGGATCTTTGTAAATAATAGGATTATGAGAACTATAATGTTTAATTCTAGTCTTTGTATTAAGTCTACAAAACAATATATATTAAGACAAAGGTATTTTAATAAAAAATTATTGATATAATGAAGTTTAATGTTACATATTTCATGCTTTTGAGTACATATTTCTGTATATTATGATACATATATATGTACATATTTTCCCAATTTTTAGTACATAATTATCCGGGCCCTAGTCATCAGTAAGGTCCCCATTCCACGTCCGCTACCTTCACGTCATGGGAGACTTCTTCGATTATGACCGTTTGCGGATGATATTTTTTTTCAAGCTGCCTAGTGTTGGAATTTGTGGCTCTGAAGTGATATACTTTTATCCAGGAGGGAATTAATTTCCAGGGCGTTGCATTTCCTACGTTCACTATAGCCGAGGTTCAGGTTCACTATAACCGAATCTTCTTATGCTTATTTGTAATGTAAGTGAAACGGGACCAGTGACTTAGGTTCGATATAACCGAGGGTTTACTATATCCGAGTTCACTATAGCTGGAGTCGACTGTACCTCTCATTCGTAGTTGACGGCATTTAGATTACTTGAACATATGTTTTAGGCCTTGATGTTTCCACATTTTTCCAAGGGAACTATCTCGTAATCTATGCCTTATCTATTGAATCGCTCCTCCCCAAGGAATTTGGAGCTAGTTCCATGATTGTTCTGGAAACGAAACTTAGTCATCAAGAATATGATCGGTTTTTAACCAAGGTATGGTTCACAATCCGAAGGTCAGAAAATATTTAGGTATGAAATTGGCCCGACATGACAATAGAACAAAGTGATGCTATGATTTTTGAGTATTGGTGGCTTAACGCACGGCAAAAGATTCGGACAGCACACTGGCAAAATGGATTGCTTCGATGTGTGCAGCAGTTGGCCAAGTCGAGAAGTTTTGTGGTGTTTCATTTGAATCTACTGAGCAGCATGGGGATGCTAGAAATGCAATGATACAAAGAGACAGTGTTGATGCTAAAAAGTTGTGTGCTTGGTTTGGGCTACATGATCCTTTTCCTGCTGTTTTACACTGGGATATTGGTGAAAATTTTAAATGCCACAAAGCTGAAGGACTTGGAAATTTATTGTATTTCAAAAATCATTGATGGCAACTTTGGAAGTGTGATGTTTGAAAGAAAACTTTGAGACTTACATCTAAAAGATATGTTATCTCAAGACAAAATTCACTTCTTTCTCGTTCCTATAAATGCTGAAATGATGTTTTGCTGAATGCGTCTCGCAAGAAGTCCATCGAAGAGCTTATGCAATATTTTCTTTGTGAATTGGTATGTTTGATGAGGTCCTGAGACTGGTTTTTCACTACAATAAATAAAATAAAATAAATCATATAATATGAAATTGATAAAAGAACCAAAATATGTTCTTTTTAAAAAAATTTCACAACATATCATAGTTTTATTATAAACATATTGCATATACATTTATCAGTAGTTTTGAAAACTTCTTTAATCTATTACGTTGTATGAGTTTAGTAAATGAGCTAAATTACATTGAAGAAGGGGAAGTCCTGATTTTGAAAAATATAAAAATGTATATGAGTTGTAAAAAATGAAAACTTCTGTGTTCTGCTGTAATGCCACCATCCAAGTTAATTATTCTTCTTTAATTAATCAAAGAAGATTATTCTTTGCTAGTAACAGATATACAGTAATAGGAATAAATTTAGTACTGTATTTTACAGGATAGAAATAATGTGTCTTCAATTTTATTTCATTGAGAGAAATGAAGTAGCCCTGGATGATGAGAGATGACATTCACTGTAAGTCATTTGGTTTTGCTCATAAAAATTGTTTTAGGCTGACGTCATATCTTGCTTTGGAACATTTCATCTTGATTTCCTTCTCTAAATAAATATGGTGCACCCCCAAATTATTTTTGTGAATATAAGTACAAATAATTTATAAAATGTATGTGGTTGTAGTTGTCTTCAATTTGTTTCATGAGCTGTTAACCCTACTCTTAAATTTCTTGCTTCATTAAAAAACAAAGTATTACAAAAGCAAAATGTGAACTGATACAATTTATAATAATGATTCTTCTAAATTGAACAGAATGGAGAATAAAAACGTAATTGAATATGAAGAAGAATTTGTGTAGTATAAAATTGCATTAGCAGGTCAAAAAGCAAAAATTTGTTGATAGTTATTTTCTCAGTAAAGTAGCTGTTAATTTTTATTTAATGCTATTGAGATTGTGAATATTTTAAATGTATGAAGTTTATGATTTTAAAAGACATTGTTCTGTGCCTTTTGTCATTCAAATGGTATGGTACAGTGCCATTCTTTGAGTACTTCTTATTTATTCTTATTTTCAACATTTTATGTCTTCCATTGTCTAAGTTGTTGTATCCTTCTAAATTTGAGTTATTCTACACAAAGAAATCTTAATAAGTACCTCTCTTTGAATGGAAATGTATGTTAAGGAGAAAATGTAAATGCATTTGAAGTGGTATTTGCATTTCTTTTTCTTTTCCATGTTTTGACACCCTCTAGATGGGCAATGTGTAGTGTTTAAGAACATTGTAAAAGGTTTATTTTTAAGTTTAAAGAACTTTTAAAAGATTTAAGGAAAAAGTAGCACTTATTTATTCCATAGATTTTATTTGACTCTAAAAAACTATTTCTTTATTTTCTCATATAGGGATCGTAGAGCATTAATAAAATGATCGACAAGAAAAACAGACTCAAAATAATTTTACATAATCTCTTGACATAATGCTATTCAAACTGCCATGGAAAAAGTTAGTATTATGAAAAATTTGCATTGTTGTTGTTGCAGAATGTGACATTGCCGTTGAGAATAGATACTTTCAAAAAATATATGGTAAAGTTATATTATTTCTTTAGATAATCTCTGTATGAGATTGTAGCATAAATCTTTTTTAATTAACAGGTAAATCATTATATCAAGTTTATTCAATAAATATTTTATGACCTTTACTACAAACTTAGCCAACGTAATTGAAATAAATATGGTGCAAGATACATTTTTTTTATTGCTTTTGAATGAGCAGTGTTTGTGTGCAATTTCATTTGTTGTAGTTATTACTATTACTGTTATGTTTTTTATATACCCTTACAAATTATTTTAATATTATTGTTTTCATACCATTGGGTTAAATTTAAATAAATTCAAAATACACATTACACATTTGCGTACATTTCTAAGTAGATATACAATAAATAAATATGTAAATAACACTTAGGTATGTATTTAAAATCTATGTTTTATAATAAAACATTAATTGATATCTAGAGAAACATTACATAAAATGAAACTCATTCATAATTATTCTCATAAAAAAACAATGTATGTATAGATACTTGAAGCTAATTTCTTTTGATCCGCTATCCAATATAAATTGTAATTATGGTCGATCTTGAATGTATGAATTGTATTTATGTTGGGTAGTTTTAGGTCAAGACTTAGCATAGCTATTTGTTTTAGTAGCTCAGATTGCACTCTCATTCTTTTTATTATTAGAACACTTTTGTTTTGTGTACATTTGAAGAGAGGCATTAGCTTACAGGTTCATGATATTTCTCTGCAGTAAACAAGGTTGAATAGTTCAAGTGACTGCAATATGCAATAGGTTTATAATATATATAAATACAGGAAAGCTGAGAAATGGACAAAAGTAGACATCATTAAAATAATATTCTGTGATATGAATACAGAATCTCTAAAAATGGAGTTTCTCAGGCAAGTACTTTTTGCCTTTGTTGGTGCAATGTAAGTTGGTGTAGGTTTCACCACTGAGTTTTGATGGATGATATTTTTTTCTTCAGTGTCTGGGAGTTGAAAAAGATAAAAAATCAACTGTAGATTTAATAATATAACTTGTTTGGAGGAATAGTGTTTCAAGAAATATTAACAGTACTCAAAAATGTAAATACTACATACTTGAGGAAATTCTTTTGTCAATCAAATCAACTTTATTTTTATCTATATTAGACACCATTGGTACAAATCCTTAGTATGTAATAATGCAAAGATAAAGTGCCAAGCTAACATTCTAATAATTTTTGCAGAGTACCCAGAATCGTCAAGGTGCAATTCTCAACAATTCTCTGCAAGGCCGAGATCATCTGCACCTGAGCAGTTGCAACAAATGGCGAAATGGAGGAATGAAAAGAATACTCAATTGTTTCAACTGGCAACTAATGGCTGGGACAGAAACGGAAAGTCATCCTTTGAGAACATTGAATTAACTTGAAGAATGGAATTTTGAAACATTATTAAGTGTGATTATAATGGCTTTAAGTACAAAAAGTTCATGAACGTGAAATGTCTTTAGATGGTGTAACAGTTGCATCAATCTCATAATAACTGATATTTAATCACCTACATTCCATTCTGATTTCTTGCTTTTGCATTCAAATAAACAAGCCAATTACACTATTTCAGAAAAGCAAAGAATACAAACAGGATACAGGGATGATTCAAAATAAGTGACTCCAACAACATTCTTTACATTTCAGAGCATTAAGTATGGGAGAGTTCCATAAGAAGTTGTATCTTGTGTTGAGTTATTCTCAAGATATCGAGCAGTACTATGAGATATTTGTTTTGTTCATCCGATATCCGAGTATTAGAAGTAAAATTGCTGCCAAAGGTGTACCACGGTCAACTTGACATTTTTGAGTGAAGTGGATGAACTTACCTCAAGGAGATAAAAGAAGTGACTGCCTCTGTATCAAGAGATTTAACCAAAGTTAATGAAGGTACTTTATAAACAAGAGTATCTCTGTTATAAACTAGCTATGTAAATGAAAATATTTTTTTTTCATTTCATCTTATAATCAAATAAATTCTCAAAAATATGCAGAAATTAATCTACTGATATCATTCAATTAAATTTCCTTTGAAATATAAAGTGATATTTCTAATTTACATTTTATAGATTGTATTTTTTAGTAAATAAGTAACAGGATTCAAGAGAACGTTACTGCTTTTTTTCTTTTAATTTTTCTGAAATATTAATTAAAAAAATATTTATTTGAATCTTAAGAAACTTTTATTTGAAAATTGGGATACATTTTTAAAAATTTTTTCCCATATCCTGATATTTTCTCAGAAATTGTGACTTTTTTCTTGGAATATTGATTTTGTTTTGACCTAATGCTGAAGTAAAATAATATAGTTGCACCTATTAATCAATTTTATTAATTTTTAAAAATTTATTGAAGAGTTAATTTTTGTCTTAACTTTTGCATTCATTAAATACCTACTAAGCCTACATGTAATAATTTTCCAATATGTGGTATAAGGGGTGTGAACTGTTTGTGGCATAAGTTCTTATGAACTGTCAGGAAATACTTTTAGTTTTTCTTCATTCAAATTTTAACCCTTTCCCAAGTTCCCTAAGTCCAAGAAAGATTTTTTTTCAAAACATTTGAGTAAATTTTTAAATGAAAATCATTTGTTTGCTTGTAACCATTTTCATTAGAATCTCCTTTTCAGGGTTAGATAAATCGGTAAGAACAATAGAAGTTGCACAGTTTTTCGCACTTCCCCCTACACACTTGTAGAAATTCTTGTGAATATTCAAATATTAAAGGTTCTGACTTTATAAAAATTAGAAGTTGTATTGACAGGAAATCTGTACATCATGAATCATTAAAGCTGTTAAATGTATTGTCAAATGTATTGGAAACAAACATTAAAAACGTTCAACAAACGTTAAAAAAAATCACGTACAATGCTTCCTTTTTGTCACAAGCACAGAAATTATGAAAGGGAAAGGATTTTTTTGGGCATCTAACAATTAAACAGTAAATTTGGGAGGTGATGATTCTTTACTGAAATAGACTTTTATTTTAATTCTTACATTAAAATTAACAATACGTGCTGAATTGTATGTATAATTGATTTTTATCTTTGTATAATTTCCAAAATATGTATTCTATCTTTCATCAGTTTTTACTTTTAGCTCTACAAGTTTAAAGAGAACTTCAATTTGGTAATATTTTAAATTCACCCAGTGTTCCTAATATTTTCTCAAAATTAGTTACTGTTTTCTTCCATTTTTATACTGCCCAGAGCTAAATATGCAAATAAAAGTAATGAAATAGTTCTTACACGTATTATTAACATTTTATTTATTTATTTATTTATTAGTGTTTAATTTTTTCCATATGAACTTTTACATTTTTAAATGTAGACTTGCTTGGAATATACTTCTTATTTAAATTCATTTATAAAATGCGGAATTTGGAGATATACATTTTCTGGAAATGCACAGATTTTTGCTCTCTTTTTAACTTTCTTCTTTCTTCAAATTGCATAAGTTTTTCAAAATGTATATATTTTATGTGATAAATGACAAAATTTGTGTTGAAATGATTTCTTTTGTACAGAAATTATGTGTCACAATTTGCATTATTTGAGAAGAAAGTGTGTCTTCTGTTTCTGAAAATATCTATTATGCTACCTGACCAGGAATATGAATGCATATTATGTCATTAATTTCAAGTTTTATTGTCACTGACGGAACCTGCAACAGAACAAAAAGAAATATCAAAGAGTTTGCAGGCAACATATAATTCCCTGTGGTGACTGATAGCTGAGCTACCATTAAACTAGCAGTTTGGCCGTGAATTTGATTATACTACGTGCCTACAATTTGATTTGAATAATTATGTTATAAGTATGAAGATACGATGGTAGGTAAACAGAGCTCTGCAATCAGGCGAAAACAACCGCTCGAGACTCGGGCTCCGCGCCGACGCTCGGCGAAGGGAGGGGGACCTTGCTCGGGGGGGGGGGGGGAGATAGCTGTTTAACGGACATTTCGACCGGCCGCCTTACGGCTCCCGTCGAGACTGAAGCCACCGAGTGCTCGGCTGCTCGGCCACTCGACCGGCGCCGGAGTGCTCGGTAGCTTCGCCGCTCAATGCATGTACGGGATATAAAGTCGCCGCACGTAGTGATCGCAACTCTTTCAATTTATTGTCATCGAATGAAAATAAAATTTCAATTAAACGATTAATTTGTTGAAAAGTAACAATTTATCGATTGATTGGAAATAATTTTATAGAGACAAAACAATACATTTTTGAAAGAATTAAGGCAAACAAAGAGTCTGAAAATTAATTTAAACCTTTATTGCATGGATTTTTATATTTATAGTGCTTAAGGGAAAATAATTAGTTTCATACCAATTGTAATGTCATTTAAGTTTCTTAGAGACACGAATATAAGGCATATTTATTAAATACAATGAATATTTGGTCATAATTTTCACGAGTATATAAAAAACGCATATGCTAAACAAAAATGAGGTGGGTACTATTTTCCCTGTGTCAAAACGTCTTGTCGTCATTGGGCGTACTAATTTATTGTGAAATAGTTGATGAAAGCCGCCATGGCCTCTGAATTTGTCGACTCGGTCGGCGGCCAAACAACAGCGGTCACAGCACATCAGCCTATTCAACTCAATAATTCAAAATACATTATTTACTATTATATACACACGTTTAACATTACTTTAAATTCGGCAAAAGTATGTATTCACGAAATTTACATATAAAGTTTTATATGTACGGGTACAATATTTTCAATTACTCCATTATTTTTCGTTTCAATACAAGATAAGCGATTAATTGTAATTAAATAATCGTAAAAGCTGAAATTGAGTATCATTGGCTTCTGTGGAGTAGTATTGAAGCTCCACGAGACCCCCTTCCTTTGGGTGAACTACTGTGAACAGCGTGGCAGAAAGTTATAACAAAGGTTGCGCGAAGTGACTCGGTGGCCCCCACGCAACGCGCCATCGCCTTTGACACGAAATTTCCAGGAAAGGACAGGAAGCAGTTGAAAGAAAAGGGTCGAGATAGGTGCACAAAGCTTTCCTCGAAAGATATTGAGAAGCTCGCAAGATTATAAATAAAACTAAAAGTACAATGAGCTCTAAACATTGCTGGGGTGACAGAGGCACCCCGCGCGCCTACTGCCGGGTTAAGAAACTAAAACCTGCGTTTCAGATGCCTGAAAATAACAACAAAATATTTGCAAAAAGCCAACAAAAATACAAAATTGGAAGGGAAAGGTACTAATATATTTCATTTGCACTTGCATCTAAATTTAGCAGAGCATTTGTATTTACACCATATAAAATGACGGAAAATTAATGATTTTATGTTGATTAGAATAAAATAGGCAAATTCCTATACCTAGTCATTACAAAGAATGGAATTTATCTCTAAAACTTTAAATGCCTTATCTTTGAATTCACAGGCAGAACTGCAATAGATCCATTTGAGGTTCTCCAGTGCGTCCGAGGAGTAGATTTTTAAAGCTTTTTATTCTTTTTATATATATAAAAAGAATAAAAAGCTTTAAAAATCTACTCCTCGGACGCACAGGAGAATATGAAAATATATATGCAAATTTATTATTTGACAATATTAAAATTCGTCTATATATTAAAATTTTGAAAAAAACGAAATTATTGGTCATTTATTTTAAAAACCATTCAATACTCCTTCCTTTTCATGAAACTTCGCATTGGATATTTACTCCCACGTGTCGGCCGATTGTTACGTGGCGCAGTTCGCCTGAACGGGGTCCGCCGGTTGTCGACAACCGGCCGAGTCTCGGTCGGCCGCCGGCTCCCAGGAGTCCGCAACCGGCTGCGAAGGACAGTCGAGTGCGTAGACTCGAGAGAAGAGAGGCGAGCGAGCGCTGGTCGGTAAAAGTTGCGGAGAATGCAGACCTCTAGTAAACATTATCTACCTCATTGGCGTGGCCGAAGCTTATCGTAGGGGAGGTTAAAATTTGCCCCTGATAGGTAGGCATCCCATCATGCAGTATTGTTTGGCAGATCACGTTGTGACATAATCGAAAAGATGTCGAATAACCAGTGTATTCGCGCGCGCCGACGCTTGTTTGTTTATGTGTATAATATATCTGTGTGTGTGTGTGTGTGTGTGTGTACGTGCTCCTGTTACAAAAATGCTCCAGACTATTTGTTGAATTTCATTAATAATGGCAGATGTTTCCGAAAAGAAAACAAATGTTTTCCCGAAAATTAAGTTTAAATGTTACTTCCGGGCGCGAAATTCAAACCGCTACCGCGTCACAGACCGGCGTCTGCAACGGGGCTGGGGGTGGCTTCGTTTCCGGTGAAAGTGTCGAGTGAGGAAAATATCGCTTGCCGGGCGCACTATAGTATATTAATAATATGGAGTGTTTGATGTATACTATAGAAAGCCACATACGATAAATGATAGTCCTCTGTATATTTTATCCTTAATTTCATGACTTCTTATAGTGGAATAGGTATTGCATCACTATTGCATTTCACACGCTATTGATCACGCGATTGTTGGTCACGTTTTACGCTCCGCTACGCAAACATTTTAATTGATGAAAGGCTTTCTCGCGAGTATGGGTTTGTTCTATGTCCGGGTTTGAACATTGTTGTCAAGCATCCTATTGTTAAAACGGTCTCCCTCACGTTTGGGCATGCACTCACTATGACACTGTCTTGGAGAAATTTGATTTACTTGTCCAAGATAACGTTCCAGTAATAATTTCGGCCGAAAATTCACAATTGCAGGGGCAGAATCAGCAGCGACGACGCGCTTATACTGCGATTTTTGTAGGAAGAGCTCTCAAGGCCACTCAAATCCCATCTTCGCGATGGAATATGTCACGGCATTTCGTATCATTCACAGTCGTTCCGCTAGATTTCGCACGATCGCGACCGTATGAAGCAGTGCTTGCGATCATGCGACTTCTACCGGCAAGACCGAGAAAAGACGCCAAATGCCGTGACATATTCCATCGCGAAGATGGGATTTGAGTGGCCTTGAGAGCTCTTCCTACAAAAATCGCAGTATAATACTTGAGTGTGCAGCGGGTTGCGGGAATCTTCTCCTCAGGGCCGCTTGATTCAGCATAAACGTATAAAATCATCAACGCGCGCATATGTTGGACAGACATACGCAAATTCACATAGTTCTATCCCAATATTCTTCGCGCAAGTGCAAGCAATATGTTGACAAAGTTTTATCGCAATCGGATGAACGGTACGGCAGCGCATAAAATACGAACAAACAAATAAACAAACAAGCATTGATTTTTATACATTAGATATTATGACAACTTCTAATTGCGTTTTTCCGCTAAAACGTTCGAATTAAGCGCCTAGAAATAACCAATAAAATCAATATTTTAATGAACGAACATTTTAGCTGAAAAACGCTATTAGCGCTATTAGAAAGTATCACGGTGTTAAAGATAGAATCTACAGAGGACTATCATGTTATATAAAGCACGAGACACTAGTTGACTCTGAAGAGATGTGAATCTAGTGCTTGATAAGGTTTGATTCGTGTTCAGCTTTCATTGTTTCGCCACAACATAACGTGATAATAATTTAGAACAAAAATGCATTTGAGTAGATTTATTATATTGAATGAATTGTCACATAAAATATTTGACAACATTAAAGTTCTGCAGAGAGCGGCATGCAATGTTTTCCTCACTAGGAAGATTTGTTAAAAACGCGAAGAAACGACGCAACGTCCAGCCCCAATGCCGCCTATGCAGGAGTATGTGGCAATTCCAAATAGCCCAGACCCAAGGAAATAGAAAGCTTATACGGGAAAGTCGGTGCCTTTCTGAAGCACAACTAGTTTTTTGTGGTTTATTGAACGATGATCTTATTTCAATAATATTTTTAGTTATGCCTTTCCTACTGCAAAATACTTGCTTGTTTTCGTAAAAAAATTATACATTTTTACTGTATCGCATTAACATTATTGCTTTCGTACGTTGGTTTGATTAAATAGCATTAACAATAAATCGTCTCTTAAATTATTTCAGTAGTATACCTTCCCTTTGTGGCTCTCACACACAACCAATCTTTATAAATGACGTCTCTAAAGAAAGAATTTCACGGAGACTTGAAGAATTGCACGTTGACAATATGAAGGATTTGTTTAAAATCGGATATGAATATTCATGTAAAAATAACCCGCAACGCACCTCAGGATTTTTTAATCTATATCATTAAGTAATTCCTAAATAAAGCGTTATAGAGCGTTAAAATCTAAAATTCCTCTCTAACTTTCCTCAAAACTGAATTTACAGGATGAGATCTTTCTGACCATTGTATTACATGTTTGCTGGTTCGACTCTTCTCGATTCTACCTCATCTGTTTAGAGCCTGTAGAATCTGCAACTGTATGTGAAATTATTAATTACTTGATATTCTGTGCGATTGCATTACACGGGTGTACCTCTTTGCTCGATAATGAAATGAAACAAGAATAGTTTGTATTGACAAGGGTGTATTATATTGTTATCAATTACAAGCTGACAAAGAACAAGTGAGGGAGGATAAGAGGGTCTTGAAGAAAAATATATGTGAGCCATTCCACGTCAAATCGCACAAAAAAGACCAAAATTGACATTCATATTTTTAATTATTTTCTAATTTTTTCTATTTGTTATCTGGATCAAATAAGTTAATACGTGTATTTTTATTTTTTCTAACTTTATTATTTTCGGAAATATTGTATAATGAAATTTGCTAAAAATAACGCGCATCACTAACTTAAAAATATATACTTGAATACACTAATTATAGAAATTCCGTTCAAATTCCATTCGAAACTTAAAAACATGTTTAATTTTTAAGATTTTGCAAAATATTTAATTTCCTTAATTTTCAATTTTTTAAAAATTGAAATTTTGAAAATTAAATATTTTTGTAAACTCGATGAGCTAAAATTTAAAAAAATTTATAAACGTACTAAAGTATTGATGATATATCCAGAAAAAATCAAAGTGGGATCTCGGTAACTTTAAAAGATATTAATATTTTACGAAAGAGCGTATAATAGATTGCTGCAAAGACGCGTTTCTTGCGTTACTGGCCGTCGGTTTCTTTGGATGAAGCAGTAATTGAATACTCTTCAAGTGGCAAAACTTCACGATCGAATTTATAAATAATAATATTTATGTATAATGATACATATAAATAATATTAATATATTTATAAATAATTAAATGACGGATTCTTGACTTATGTTTTGATTCACATTTTTGAAATTTTCTGGTCTCTTGCAACTAACTTTAAATACAAGTACTCGCTTACCATAGAATTCCTGAACTTTCGTCACAATGCAGTTTTAATACCTTACCGAATTTACTTCAGGTCTGGACAAAATTCCATTTTCTTCAGCCAACTTTTTCGACACTTATCATGCGTTCGGTAGCAGAAAAATGTCGTTTAATTTTATTGTATGTCAAACTTTCAAAAATTGTCAAGATTTTAATATTGAACGTCATGCAATCTGTTGAGTGAAAGGAATCGATAAGTTTCTAAATAGTATCTTTGTCTGATTTTTCGATGGACGTCGAAGGATCTTCAATGTGAAAAAAATGTATCTGTGTTGGCACTTTGTACTTTCTGAATTTTCTCATGGGGATACCGTTTTTGTTCCAACATTCTTTTCTTGGCAGGGGTTTCTCCTATTGAAATTAAGCTCTTGTTTATCTTATCTTTATTAATTTCGCAGACACTTGACAAACTATGTGAAGAGCTTAAATTGTTATTTCCTTGATTTCCACACTTTTCACTATATTCACTGGACGTTCCGCTACTTTTGTTAATGTCACGAGAGCCACTGATCTCGACGCTCGCTTCACTAAAAAAGAATGTATTGGAAGCCGATTCCCTTCCAAAATGAATCATAAATTTGTCATTTTAGAAAAGATTTTCTTAAATACATGTGTCATACATTTTGGGGGCAGAGTGAACATCTAAAATACTAATAATTCTTGAGACCCTAATCAGGCAGACGGTCATTCTTTTTCTAGTTCTTCTGCTCTTGCGTCAAAGACTGACCGAAGACAATTCGTTAGTGCATGGGTAGAGGAAGAGGGCGCCCTCATAATTACAACTGATTTTTTTCAGAACTGTATGTGTGGAGTGTCCACTTTTTTTCTTATTGTATTTCATAGAAAATTGAACAAGGAACACGCCTATATTTTTTTCAAATTTTTATCTCATCGAGTTTATATAGAAATTTCACTTTTTTTGAAAAAAATATATTTTTTAAAATGAAAAAATACTTTTTGAAAAATGTATTTTCAGACGAATAAAATACACATTTCAAAGTATTAAATGAAACAAACCAGAAATTTTTATAGTCAGTACAACAACAATTGATATTATTTTGTGAAGTACCTGTAAATTCCAAAATTTACAATAGGCATAACTACACAAATAATCACTTATCAGGCAAATAAAAAAATACGTGTCTCTTTTTTTGATGTCCAGATTAAGAAAAAAATATCGTACATTTAAAAAAAATGTCGTGTCAACTCTTGTGCGATTTGACGTGGAATGGCTCATATTACAGGTTTAATATGGAAATGGAAAAAATAAGGAAGAGTGTGGGGTACAGCATGCGAGAGTTTTTGCACGGGTACGCTAGTAATATATAAAGAAAAGGGTTGTTTGGTAAAATATTTATGCCATTATTGAGTGGCGACCAAAAAACGTATAATGAAGAAAATTCTAAAAAAATTTCTCCTGCACTTTTTTGCCACTGAGACTCTTGTATCTGCTCTTAAGAGTCATCAAAAGCAAGATGAATGTTGTGTTTCGGTAAGGCACATCAATATTCATGAAATTAGCATGTTCGCGACAAATTTAATCGTTTGCAAATGTAATTAATGCGAGTTGATTGACTTTTGCTCCACTCTTTTGAATTACATACCTTTGGGAAGTTCTTGCGTACAGGAATAATCAACGAATAATTTTGTATGGTATCAGGCTGCACTGGACAAGAAACACCAACAGACTGACATCCATCTTTCTGGTATTGCCCTGGATACGGCATAGTGTGGTTCAATAAAATACCGTATAGACGGACTGACAGAGCTTCGACAACATCTTCTGTGAGATAAATTAAGCACAATGTATTTAAAAAATAGAAATTAATTTCCAGGAATGAAAACTTAAAAAAATTATATTCTACAGTTTCCACAACATTTTCCAAACTTATGCAAACACTAAATCACACATTTCATTTTTTAAATTTACAATTGTTTATTATATATAATACCTGTTTTAAAACTCAATGCAAAGTAGCATTTGTTCCTTTCTTTAGTTTGCAAACATTTCCAGGGCAATCCTCTACATCTGCACTGGTGATCACTGCCCCTGACGAACCTGGAAATACAGAAAACTCAATTATGGAAATTTGTTTCTATAATAGATGTGTCCCAAAGGGTGCTGTTCTGTGCAGTTCTATTTACCAGGATCCTGATAAAACACGTGAATTCTATTACATATAAACACTTTTGAATATTTATGCAACTACTAGTTCACATCTATTGGGAGACAACATTTAATGTATACGTTTGCAAAAGTATACTTGAAACTTAAATTCACAGAGTCTCACCGTATTGTATATATCATGCAACAGAAGAATAAAATAATATTATAACTATTTTAAATCTATCGAATTAAAGATATCGTCAAATCAAAAATACCACAATCTGAGTACTGAAGACTGTGGATTCCTTTAAATATAAATACTGCAATGATAACCCTTGTCAGTGTAATCTCCATAACTTGTCCCTTTGCTGGTTTAGGCACCAACTGACAGCTGGCCCGCAACATGTCTGAAACACGTTGTCTAGTCCAGGAAGTGACGTAAGGGGCGATTGTACACCGAAGGTCATTGCATTCACCAGACCATAGTGCTTCAAACGTAGGAGAGGTCAATTGAAATCTATGAACAATGGAACAATAACAATGTTGGTGCTGAATTGGTACTTAATGCTGTGTATTACGTACTTGAGGATTTGTATCGTCAAAACACTAATATACAAAATCGAAAGTTAAATGTGTAGGGTTCCATTAAATGAAGAGTTGATGTATGTTGTCACTGCAATGTGGTGAATAGTGTACCTTAAAACATTTTTTGGTGAAAAAAAATATTTTCTTGGCTGAAATGTTGCGCATGCCTTTAAAAATTTTACATGCAGACTCATTCAGATACATATTCATTCTCATATATGACTCATTCAGACACGAAATTTCATGCCAATTGGTTGACATTAACCTGTACCACAAGTTTAAATGCTAGAGATTGCTGGCTAAAAGAATCGTTGAAATTTATAACACGATTGACGTACATAGACATTGTATGCATACATACGTACATACACACAGAACCACGCGCTAGAAATTCTTCCTCGGCGGATAGTTTAACTATTTGTATATACAAGTCTGTTCATGAAATTGAATATATGTATATATGTAAGTGTTTATATATATATATATATATATATATATATATATAATTGAAACATGTAATTAACTGATCACTCACAATATTCTCTTACATGTTTATTTTCGACAATATTGTAAAGCGTTCGAAGTTTCTTCCCCCCTGCACAACACAATTGATTTTGCTTTTCATAAAAAGGACATCAAAACTCTACACTGCTTTTCATAAAAGTTCAAAATAATTTTAACCTTTAAATATAACCCTGGACCCCAACCAAATTTCGTTATATAAGTTTAATTGGAAAATAAATATTTGGGATATTTTACTTCCACGTAAATTCAGTTAGTGCGTTTGGGAATGGTTTGCATAGTTGCCGCCTTCTAATAGTCTGCTACTAACCTCGCAGTAGAGTGCGGAAGTGTCTATGGGGTTTGCTGGAGTCCAGTGTTATATTTACGTGTGTCTTTTTCAAAGTTGCAATTTTGATTTTTGTTTGTTTTTAAGACATTTTCTAGACAAAATAACATCAAACATTGAAGATAATTCTCACCTAATACGAGATTTACTAGATGAGAGTGATAGCGAAGGAACATTGGAGAGCTTGTTTGGTGATCACTCGAATTTGGATTCTGATTTTGTTTCAGAACACGATTTTCAATAGTTTTAATTTATTTTTTACACAAATGTTTTTTTAAGTGTGTAAATTAAAAATAGAAGTTAAAATTTCATTTGTTTTCATTTTTCACTCAAAATTTATTTCTATCAAATTTCTAATGAAGTATTATTTAGTTGTTTTTTATCTAAATAACGTCTCATTTGCTAAGGTATTACGAGAAAAACTGTTTACATTTTTAAGTTAATGATAATACTGGGTTACAATACTTTTTATGGCCTTTAATAAAATATGAAGTTTAACAGCGATATTTTGTTGAAAAAAAATCATCCAAATCCAATCTATACACATTTGTCAAAAAATGTGTAATTTTTATGAATGGTGCTAATATCTTAATAAAATACATTAATTTCCCTCAAAACAGTACTCAAAGCTCTACTATAAGGACTTAAAAGTATAATGAAAAAATATTTACAGAACTTTCGAAAACCTTCAGGTAAAAATATACATACTTTAAAATTGAGGTCTGACAGACCCCACCGTTATATTTACGTATAATTAAATAACTATTATATTTAAGGGTTAGTACCTTCCTCTATGAAATGCTCCTGGGTTTTACCACTTTTAATTTTAGTGTCATTTGTACTCCATAAATTTTCTCTTCGGTGGCGGAAAATGTGAATGCCAGAGCCTCATACATCGCACATATTGTGCGTTGAAATGTACTTCGCTGAACTAATTTATACATATGATGACAGTGTGGGGAAAAACACCTCTCTCCAATCTTCGCTCGAGGACGATACATACTCCATTAAACCGACACGTATTTGCGGCTGATGTATCACAACACATAATCAATCTCCTTATTATCTCTGAGACCTCAGCGGACTAAACAGCATGCGTTTGCTCTTTACCAGAAGCGTTTGGTAATTTTGAAACATTGATGAGCTGCTTTCTGTCTCCAAATTAAAAACAAATATCAGAATGTAGAGAAGAATGGGTTCTCTTTCTTCTTCAGATTCTCTGACATTTAATTTTGGTAACAGTTTTCCATTCCAGTGAACAGTAAACCTCTGACGAATGCCTTTCTCTAAAGTAGATTTATTTACTCTGCTCATTCTTTAGACTCTGCTCGTTCGTTAGACATATTCGACAAAAGGTTTTTTAATAAATAAGCACCAGACGCCGGAGAGAGCGCTCGTTCTGCGCTCTTTGATTTAAAAATGATTACAAATACGCCGATATTGCTACAATATGTTGAATATTGAATGCCATTGTATTCCTGACATATTACAACCTCAACTTGCAATTGCGAATTCGAATTTCCCACTCTAGATATCTCCCCTAGCGGGGAGCAGAGCTTTAAGTTCGCATTTGGTTTTCCATCACGCGTAGTAGTGTACTGCACGCAACTGTGTGTGTGTGTGTGTGTGTGTGTGTGTGTTTGCGAGAGAGAGAGAGAGAGAGAGAGAGAGAGAGAGAGAGAGAGAGAGAGAGAGAGAGAGTGCCCGCGCGAGTGTGTGTGTGTGTGTGATTGTGTAATTAAGAGGAGAGTTTAAGTCAAGGAAGAGGAAAGAAAGATCGCGCATGATCCATGATTCGTTTGTTAGAGAACAGCTCTGTCATTTGCCAGGTATTGAAAGTGATATGCGTAAAGTCTGTGGTATGCTTCATGCCAACCTTAAGCTTTAAAGTTTGAATATATCAATATTCAAGTGATATTAAATTAGTGGTGCAACAATAGCTCATACTTTCTCGCATTTCGAAATTTGCAATCTACGAAAATACAGAGAGTTCAACGAAAATGATACCGGAGCCATTTTAAGCGCCCCTTTCTCTATCTGTGGAAAAATTGAAGAAAACATTTGGAGCGTTTAAAAAGTTTTTTCTATAAATTGCATTAATTGTAAGCACAATTTCCGCGAAAAATACTCTTTTCTTCAAAAAATTGAATTTGACCTTTTTAAAGAACTGATTTTTTTACAACAGACTATGTCAAAGGGGAAATATCTTTCTTCAATTTTGTAGTTTTTAACAGTTTACGCATAGCAGAGGTAGTGAGCGGACGTGTCCGGAGCTCCGCGCCGTGCAACTCGTTGATCTACCAGCCAAGCGTATTCAAAAACAGTGTTTTATATTGACGAGTTTAATCAGGGTACATAGTCTCAAAACAGTGAATTGTGATCTTAAACGCGGAATACTCCGTTTTCCAACTCAAGAAGTGCTGTGTTTGTGGAATGTTTATTACCACGACCACCACGAGGCGCAATTTGGATCATCAGTCATGGAACACCCCCAAACAGTTGCTCTATTAGGTGCTTCTCTTGCATCATCAACGCAGTGCGCGTCATTAGCTCAACAAGTGATTGCGATCTGCCACTGCAACAACAACAAATTGAAAAATTACTACATCAAAAAATCATCAACAACAAGCTTAAGGATGTTGCCCCACGACCCACCGGAACAAGTTTTACAACTACAAATGCAACAGCAATTGATACTTCATCTACAACAACAGCTACAACAATTACAACATCAGTTGAAGGATGGCCTTCACAGCAGCTCAACGTCAATTCCCAGCCTTCAGACTAACTCGCTCTTCAGCCTTATTAGGATCTTCAGTCTTACATTATTACCTACTTACCTAACGAATATGAAAGGAAAGAGAAAACGTATTTAAGTGTTATTTAGAAAAGAGAACAACTTCTTTAAGTGTTATTTAGTAAAGAGAACAACTTCTTTAAGTGTTATTTAAGATTCTTTATTATTCTGTCACATTTTCATCTCTTTTTACAGGGTCTCTACAAGGATCCCAAATGGCCACTTCTTGCGAGAACGCAAGGTAGGCCTCTGCTGCAGGGCCTCCGTGACCCGCACAACTTCATCTCCGTTATTTCTACCGACACGCTTTCAATGCGCCGAAGAAGGTCATCATGATCCACGATTTCGATGGCATAAACGCGGTCTTTCATTAACTCAAGAAGAAAAAGAAGTCCAGCGGATTCAAATCCGGAGATCGTGAAAGCCGTACTGCTGAGCCTCCTCACCCAATCCTCCAAATCCTCCTAATTTCCTCCAAAATCTCAGAGAGTACCTGAATTATAAAATACAGATAATGAGCGTCTTTCAAATGTTCCTGCAAGAAGTGAGGACCTATGATAAATTCATGGCAAAATGGCAATCCAAAAAAAATGGCAATCCAAAAATGTACAGAAAATGCAACTTGGGATGTTCCTCGGCCCTCATATGCAAAATGTGAGGACTAATTGTTCCCGTTCTTGTAAAGGCACGCTTTATCAGTCCAAAGAACATGTTTTAGAAATACCTGGTTTTTATTGCACTTGCACAGGAAATGACTGGAGAATTCAAAACTCTGTCGGAAGCCTATGTTGCGCAATTGCACCCGCTGGGGATGGAAAGATCGTAATCTCCCCGCGTGAATAGTTTGCCAAACGAAGGACAGTGATGCGTTGACCTCGCGCGCTATTTTAGTCCAGCCAAATGGTGCTCAAACGAGTCCAATCCAGGAAAAAATTCAGGAAGTACTTTGTTAACGGTTCTAAACGTTTTGTGTGTTCTAAATTCGAATATGATGTTTGTCACCTCAAAGAAGGTCGGCTTCACAGAGAAATTTCAAAAAATCTAAAAATGTCGCCCTTATTTTATTTTTCGCTTATATCTTCAAAACTATTCATTTTATGGAAACAACTGCTATTTATAAAACTAGAAGTAGATAAAATTTCCTACAAAATACATGTATGAACTTTTTGAAAAATTCTGAAAAACCTTTTGGATGCTAAAGCGCGATGAAAAATGGTTACTCTTTGGGCCTTTGGCCAAAACGGAAGAATAGTTCTTTTCAGCCACTCTAGTTTCACTTTGTCGTGCTTCAAAACAGCTATTGTCAACACTTTATTGGCATTGTTAAGTGATTAACACTCCAATACTCAAAAAATCAGTAGAGATATATTTGCTCGTGCGGAGTATCTATAAATCCTTGAAACAAACAACGTAAGATAGAAATGCTTTAACAGTTTTTGGATGTGAAAGAAAATTACCTTCAATCACTTTTATCAATTGTTCAGTGGTAAGTTGGTATTCCTCGTCACTATTTCCAAGAAAACTAAAATAGTTTGCATCGCTGATTCTACATCATCAACGTAGGGCCTGACTATGATTTGAGTTCTTGTCTCCTTGGTGACTGATGCAGTTCTTTCATGCTCATCAAATACGCATGTGCATCAGCAGCTGAGAAGTCATTTACTGCTTCTTAGCAATTTACTATAGAACGTCCAAATCATGATTAAAATTTCTCGCGAGTCATAAAATAGTTTCTCTAACTGCTAATTTCCTCAAAGGATATACTAGATATCGTTTTGTTGATTTGTTTATTCGCGAATTCTCGTGGTTACTTCGATTATACTACTTTGGTTACCAAAAAAAACCAAACAATTAATTTTGAAGACAAAGTCAGGTAGGGCATATAGATGAACGTAGTTGATGTGATTCAGCTTCTTCTTGAGTTTCTTCACGAAAGCAGAAATCAATTTTTAGTTTTCGTGTTGCCTCTGAAGCTTAGCGTAGACTTCAATTTGCGAGTTACATTTAAATGGAAAACTTACCATCCTGCGGCCTCTCCTTGGTGTCAACGAAATATTCCAACTCCTTTTCTTTCACAAAGTCTGTGTTACATCTTTCGTTTTATCACAAATAGCCCATTCTCTGCAAGGTATTATGCACACATAACGAAACTGAAAATATTACAGGTTCATATTATTTTACAATGAGTTCGCGACGTGACAAACTAAAGATTGTCCAGGAAGTAAGGACAAATTTCTATTTTGCGTCATTTTATCATACGACGATTGGCAACACTTGTTTTATCACGTTTGTTATCTGTTATCTTTCCCATTAGTATCCTGATATATAGCTTTTGTGTGGTGAGCATTGTTGTTTGATGTTTATTTTCATCATGGAGCAGATACTGAGCAACGCATCCAGGTGATATAAAGTTATTACAAGAACAATGAAAGTCCCACCGCAACCGTTCGTGAATTGCGTGTGATACTCGGACGTAATGTTGCTCCAACAATCGTCAGTTCGGAAGTTTGAGACCATGGGTTCTGTGTCAAAGCGTCAAGAAAACAGGACGACCGCGTACTGTTCGAAATGAAGAAAACATTGTTGCCGTGCGAGACAATGTGACCGTAAGCCCCAGAAAATCGGTTCGCCGACGAGCTCAACAATTGAATTTATCACAAGTTCACTGCATATCATCCTTTCAAAAGATCTGTAAATGCTTGCGTACAAGATTCAACTTATACAAGAGTTGAAGCCTGCAGATCATGGAAAGAGACGTCGATTTGCTCAATGGGTCTTGGATAGACAAACGGAGAACGAAAACTTCACAAAAACAATTATTTTCTCAGATGAAGCGCACTTCCACCTCAGTGGGTAAGTCAATAAGCAGAACTGCAGAATTTGAGCAAATGAAAATCTGCGAGTAACTGTGGAAGATGAGATGCATCCACAACGCACGACTGTGTGGTGTGGGTTCTGGGCAGGAGGCGTGAACGGCCCGTTCTTTTTACTTTCCCCTAATACGTACGTATACACGGAGTGATATACGTAGTATAGGGAAAGTTATGTAATGCTGCGCGAATAAATGGCCAATTTTCGGCGGAAAAAAATTAATTGCCAGGCCGTGAAAGCGAATAAGTGGATAAAACCAGTTGCTAAATTAAGAAAAAAATCCCCTAACACGTGGTGTAGCCAGAAACCATGTTTTCTAGGTCCTTGATACCAAAAACCCAATCGAAAGGAAAACGTCCGTCTGTCTGTCCGTCTGTGAACACTGCTAGCGCCTAAACCATACGTACGATTTCTTCCAAAATGGACATTCCCTGGTCGATCTGATTCTAGTCAAAGCTTTGAGATTTTGAAAAAGATTCTTCAAAATTTGGGGGTACTTTATATGAAGCCACCCGGGGATTTTCAAAATTTTCTCAAAAACGGCTCCAAATTTTTTCTTTAAATTTCTTGTATGAATAGAGTAAAATACACTTATTAACATGGTTTAGATCCGATTTTCACGGATAACTCTGAATTTTCTAAAATTGTGAAAGTTTGAATTTTTTTCGGCGTCTTTCTCCAGCTACAAAATTGAAGATAGAGAATTTTTCTTCCAATAAAATTTGTTCTGCATATTGAGTTCTTTCATAAAGGTCATGTAAATGTTTCTCAAAATTTTAGTAGTTTTCGTGCAACATGTGCAACATTAAAAAATTACAAAAACAAGATTTTCTCAAAAACGACTCCAAATTTTTTCTTTTGGTAGGGATAGTGGTAAATTTACTCTATCAGATGACATAAAAGCTGTATTGGTCTATCGGTTAGTTTTTTCAAAAATTACAAAAATGTAAATTTTTTTACTTGTCTCTCACGTTCATATTTACATTATCGGCGATTTTTTCACTTTATTATATTTACGAGTATATATGCTTTAAATAATGTCAAGTAAAGTTTCTCGAAAACACTACCGTTTTCTGTGAAAAGTAGCTCGAATTTCGGCATTTTCAGAAACGTTCAAACGCCATTTTCTCATATATGGCTGCAACCTTTTTCTTGAAACTTTTGTAACAGATAGTGATAATGACACTCTTTAATATGACGTAAAGTTTATTTTGAGTAATTTTTTGTTTTTTCAAAAATTATATAAATGCAAGTTTTTTGAAAGATCTCTCACATCTTTAATATGCACATTACCAGCAATTTGTAATCATTATTATATTTGTGAGTGTATGTGCTTCAAATAACTTCAAATAAAGTATTTTGAAAACTCAAAACTTTTCTGTTAAAATGAGCTTCAAATTTCGCATTTTTAGTAGCGCTAAAACGCCATTTTCTCTTAAACGGCACATAATTTATAAAAGAAAATTGCCATTTACCTAGGTTTTTTTGTTCTTTAATATTCTAAAATTGATATTTTCGTTCTACCAATAGGAAACCGAAAAATTAAGAAAATGCCAAAAAACTGTACTTTTGGCGGTGATAGATGGTAGCTGGCAAGAAAGAGTATGTGGCAATTCCGAATAGCTAGCGAAGACCCAAGAAATTGGAAAATTAATACGGGAAAGTCTGTGCCATTCTGTAGCACCACTAGTTTGAAGATGATGAGGGAGCTATCGTCACTGTACAGGTACCGGTACAGGAACATGCTTTCTGATTGGTTTTTCAAGTTTGAGATGATATGAAAAATGATAATTTATGGTTTCAACAAGATGGAGCAACATGTCACACATCTCGCGAAACGATTGCTCTGCTGAATGAAAAATTTTCTCAAAAAATTGTCTTTGCCTGGCAACCAGGAGTGGCCTGCCAGATCATGCAATCTTACACCTTGTGACTTTTTGTGGGTATTTGTGAAATCAAAAGTGTACGTGAACAAACCAAGGCCCACTGCTCCTGTAATTAGAGGTGAGCACTAGCGTAACAAATTGAACATTGCGCTTTCCGCCACATTGTAGGCAAATGCGGGCGCGATCTTATAATACTGTATCTTAACACTATTTTCACGCAATATTACGGACTCAAAACTTCGATTAACACATTGTATAAGTTCCTATCAACATTAATTAATAAATTACGAAAAATAAACGTATTTTAAGAAAAATGTAGATTGAAATAGTTCGCGTTGTTGGCTTGAAATTAGTGCTCTTTCAACTGGTGATGAATAAATGTTATATTATTATTTTTATGTTGGTGTAATTATAATTCCCAATATTTCTGTAGATAAATGGAAACAGATTAAATGACTTAAAAATTAACGAGCTAACAATAGAAAATCTCTTGGTTACAATTGTGTGTTACTTAAGTTACATTCACCTACTGACCACAAAATGCTTTTACGAAGCTACTGTGAGTTCTATGCAATCACACACATAAAAATCGTACCAGTAAGTAAACATTTAAAACAATTACAATACTTTCCAGTTATTTTTTTATTGATTAATTAGTGATTCCGGACGCGGTCAACTGCTAAGGTCATTAGTTCCTTGAATGTAGTGCGTGCTTTTTGCTCGGGATGTGACGGCAATATTCTTCCTTTAGATGGTGATGTCCGGCGCCGACCTACTGTCGTCTACCGGTTTTCCTCAACCAGGTATCTCCTATTAGCAGGGCACAACCCCAATCGGAAAAATCTCTAACTTGCTGATAGGTCTGCCGCCAAGTGTGGTAGTGTAATGCATGTATGTGTGTGTGAGTAAGGGTGAAGATAGGACAAGGAGAAGGGAGAAAAGATCGCGCGCGGTCGGTGGCCCGTTTGTTAGGGTTCTGCTCCCGCATTCGCCTGGTGCTGATAGGAGATACCACGGAAAACTACCGATCAGATCAGCCTACCACTACTATTCTCCTCCAGACAGCGAGAGAAATTGACCTAGCTAGTATCGAAAATCCTGCCACGGTCGGGCCTCGAACCTAGTACCTCACGGTCAGAGGCAATGCAGTGACATCAGCTGATGCCCTGAGCCACCTCTTCCGGTGTCTTTCCAGTCAACAGACCAATTGTATAAATCAAACATGATCTGGAAAGAAATTTCAACAAAGGTATTTTTATATTTCTTACACCCTTTTGTTGCCCTCCTTAGCTAATGCAGTTTCTTTTTCTGAAGGAGAGATTCAAATTATTCTTTAAAGTGGAAATTATTTAAGTAAAGCTTGTGACACAAACAAATTAATTCTCAATAATGTTGAGAAATGATCAAAACTCATGCAATCAATCTTCCAAGTTTTAATAATGCAAACAGGTTTTCAAATGAATAAAATATTTTTGAGTAAGAAAATGTAAATATAGTTTATATAAGCAGTGTGTATGTATACTAGGATCAAATGAAAAAATAAGTTTCAATTAGATGAAAAATACTCATGTTACCAAATAAATCATGTCTTGGTTGTATCATTTGGGTTTTTGAAAGTTTGCTTCTGACAAATGTAATGCTGCTTCATTTTGGCCTTCAGGTCATAGAACCATGAAGCTCTCATATATGTTTATTAATGCATAAGTAATAGTCTGTGTTTAACAAGAAAAAGCAATGAAAAGTAATAATTTACACGGGAAATACAACTCTCGTCATCTAAGTACACACAACATGCCTGTTAGCACCTGCCAGGGAACTAGTTGCTTACAATATGGCGGCCTTCAATTTACAACGCCACACTAGCGCTACGTGTGTATCTAGGTAGTACTATCCAATATCTTTGGAACAAACCACGAACAATAATCGAATTGAAGAATGAAATTACAAGGGTTATTAACGGCATCCCATCCAGATGTTAGTGAACGCGTCATCGCTAACTTCACTGAACGCATTGCTCGTTGCCGCGCGGCCTTGGGTGGTCATATAGGGGATATAATTTTGCATACATAAATGGGAGAAGTTACTTAAGGTGTTTGTAAGAACAAAATTACATTTTCGATAAATTGTATATGCTCTATATCACTTTAATATTCGTCCTTATTTCCTGGACAACCTACATCTTTACATTGACTGCCGATTTCGCGCCAGCGTGTAAGGCTGGGTTATCGCTGAAGAGTCAATCACACGGTGTAGGGTGATATTTCAGGTACAGTAACGAGCAGGCGCATGACTTATTTCGTGGAATATGCACGTTGTAGATTTCAAAAATTTGCTATGAGGATCTGCGTATCACGCGCAAGAATCTGAATGATCGCTGTCTCTGTATTATACAGTATATCGCTGTCGAAGATTTGCAGCCTAAGTTTGCATAGACCGCGTAATGGGGTGGTAACAAAAGTATCTTGAGAATTACAGCTGGGGGAGATGAGATAGTTGGAAAAGAGAGAGCAAGAGATATTTTGTGTAAGAACTAGAGGTATAGCTTCTCAGCAAATACCATTCTCGCTCGGATCAGGTGTCTTTCTCCATTGTAATGTTACGTCTGGTAGAGCCAAACTCTGTGCACATTAGTCAATGTAGCCCATCTCTACACACTCTATGGTAAAGTTTTTAAAAGAAAACGATTTATCATAGTTTTCCCCTGGGGCAATTACATAATTATCGGTAAATAACTTACATAGTTATCTTGTTTCCACATCAGTAATTGGCTAATAATGAGATAACTCAAATTCGTAATTGAGAAAACAAAAATAACATTTTTAAAAACAGACCATACATCAGCATTTGGATATAATCGGTGTGGTCCGGTAATTCCGTACTAATCTCGTTTTATTCTATAGTGGTACTCATTTTTTAACCTAAATTTTGCATTTCCTAATATCTACAGGTATGAAATTTTCTGGTACAATATTTTTGTTTAATACCTAAGATTTCCTCGTTAGTGTTATTTTTACTTTTCCTCATAATTTGACGTATATTGACATCACATATTGTTGGTACAAATTCTTGATGAATATATTGTATTATATGAGAACGTATTGTAATAATTTTCTTATATGCCCCTTATTTTGATTGGATTTACAGATACCCCGCGCGAGAAAGCACGACACTATTGATTCCGTGAGTATTGGAGAGTTAATAATTTAACACTGTCAATTATTTGCTGACAATAGCTGTTTTCAAGCACGATAAAGTGAAACTAGAACGCCGCTGCGAGATAGGATGGCTGGAAAGAGCTATTGTCCCGCTTTGACCAGAGGTCCAAAAAGTAACCGTTTTTCAACGCACTCTAGCACCTAAACAGTTTTTCAGACATTTAAATTTAATACATGTTTTTTGTAGAAACTTTTATATACTTTTGTTGGTTTAATCAATTGTTTCGATTAAATGCGTAGTTTGACGATATAAGCGAGAAACTAAACACAGGGCGAAATGTTTAGTTTTTTTTTGCAATTTTCTCAGTAAAGCCGACCTTTTTTTGAGGTAGCAAAAATCAAATTCTAATGTAGCACCTTAAAAAAATATTGAACCGTTGAGAAAAAAACTTCCAGAATTTTTGCCTGGGTCAGATGCCTTTTGACTGGACTATTTGCCTTGTGATCGCTTCTAGGGCTTCGCGTATTAAACTATTAGTAATTGAGTTTTCTTGAGAAGTGTCGCGCATCTTGTTTCCCGTCTGTAAGGACCTTTGAACACATCCTGGCTCTCCTGGATAGCCGAGGTCGCTAAGGGGGTGGGGACGAAGTTGCCTCGGCTCGAAGGGTCGTGGTTTCGAATCCCGCCTTGGACATGGATGTTTGTGTGTGCTTGTGCTGTCATTGCGTGTCTGTCAAAGTGGTCTCTACATGACCTAATAGTTAAAAAGCGACCTAAATATTATTAACAATTGTATTTCAGTCTTTCTACAATAACTTTTCTGTGCATGACTATTTAAATTACCTCTTTTTCTTAAAAGGTGAAACGGAGCAGCAAACGCACGTCTGTCCGGTTCTCTCCTCGCAAGGTAACGACGCGACGCTGGTATCCTTGACTTGCTGCGCGCGTTTCCTTTGAAGAAACCGTAGACAAAAATCTTGTCCCCGTATTCCGAATTCGTAAGTGCCACCATTTCGACAGTCCGAGATGCACTGAGAGCACAGAGCAACACGATCGCCAGAGAAGTGGAGAGCCCTAAAGCAAAGTGAAGCCGCTTGCTCCCTTGCCGTAGCCCGTCCTACTCGAGCACAAACGCACAGACCAAAGTCAAAATTGGATGCTCTTCGTCGTTTAGTTTCGTAAATAATTAACATTAAACTTTGGACTACGCGCTTGTGCTCGTGTAATACGGGCTATGGCAATTGAGCGAGCGGTTTCACCTCGCGTTAGGCCTCGCCAATTCTCTGGAAAACTTAATTGCTAATACAATACTATCCGAGAAGCCCCGGAAGCGAGCGCAAGGCAAATAGCGCGCGAGGTCAAGGCTTCCCAGAACCTCGTCTGGAGAACAAATCGTGCGGAGAGATTACGATTTTTCCATTTCCAGCGGGTGCGGCATTTGCGCGCTAGAGACTTATAACGTCGTTTTCAATTCTCTAGACATTTCCTGCGCAAATGTAAAGAAAACCAGGAATTTCGTTCTTTCGTCTGCTGAAGCGTGCTTTATAAGAACTGACACAAATAATATGAGCAATGTGCAAGTGAGGGACGAGGAAAATCCGCATTTGCACTTAGCGTAGCTCACCAAGAGCGATTAGAACGTAAATGTGTCAGTTGCCATTGTGGATGAATTTATCCTCGGTTCTCACGTCTTAACCGAGCGTTTAAGAGGCGTTCAGTATCTGAATTTTATAACTCAGGTACTTGCAATGGTTTTGGAGCTGGAGGTTAACGAAAGACCGCGATTAAGATACCGAAGTCAAGGATCGGGATGACCTTATTCGGCCCATTGAAAGCGTGGCTGCAGGAATAAAGATTCAACTTGGCAAAGTTGTGCGCGTCACGGAGGCAGTGCAGCACAGACGCCTACCTTGCGTTCTCGTGGGTGAAGGCCATTTTGAAAAACGTAGGGACCCCTGTTACACGAGGTGGAAAAGCGAAATTTTATCTGCTTATGCCAATATGATAACTATCCTAAAAATACTTAATAGCACACAAAATAGTTTTCCCCCTCTATTTTCACATTAGTGAGATAAGAAGATAATAATAGCAATATGAAACAATATTTAATGTAATATTTGGGCTACCTTTTTTGCAAAAACTGACCAATTACAAAAAAAAAGTTTTTTCAAAATTGGGGTTTACACTATTTCCTTTTGCACTCATGAATAACTTAGTGTACTCTATCATCAGGTCCTGTATGCGCAACGAGGACTGAATCACCCTGTATACCGCATTTTGTCAAAATACCTGGATTTTTCCTTCGAGCGTGAAGTTTGCTCGAAAATTCTTTTCGAAAGTCTTTTTAATGTGGATGAGCAATCGAAAGTTTTTGGTGGGCAAACCTGGGTGAATTATGTACCAATTTTGATTAAAATCCTAGTAGCTTTTGGACAACTTCACGGAGCTTTCTTGTGCCCCCAGCTGCCCTAGGTATGTCCGGGCAAAGAAAAAACGAAAGAAGAAAGATTCGACAGAGCGCCAACAAACGTTGTCGTCTCCTTATGGCAAATGGGAGTACACCGTTGAGAAAGTCTCCGCGGAGAGAGATACTGAACGCTCGTAGAACATTTTCATTGGAGTTTGGAATATATTTAAGACATATAGCACATTTTCTGTGCACCTTCAGGTAGGCAGGTGACGATATCTAAATGAGTAAATGATAAACAAACATATCATCAAGACGAAATACACCTGGAGAGGTGGCTCAACTGATGTCACTGCAGTGCCTCTAACCGGGAGGTCCAAGGTTCGAGTCCCGAGTGGCAGGATTTTCGACACTAACTAGTCAGCTACGTGGAATTCAGTTGCTGTCTGGAGGAGAATTCTATCGGTCGGCTGCTCTGATCGATAGTTTCCGTGGTTCCTCCGGTAAACACCAGGCGAATGCTGGAGTAGTACCCTAACGTGCCACAGACCCCTTACACACACACACACACACACACACACACACACACACACACTTAAACTAACATGCACAACACTATCGCACAGCTTGTCCGGGCTGGAGTGGTGCCTCGCAGGTGGGAAATACCTCACTAGTCGACGGTAGATTGGCGCATGATCTTGCCTTCCAGCGAGGGAAGATGATCGCCATATTCCGATGAAAAAACATGCACTATACTTACGAGACTAATGAACTCGGTGGTTGACGCGTCAGGATCAATCAATCAAGACGAAATACAACTGAGAGACATTACAGATGTTTCGCACACGTCTCACAATGTTTCACGTACTATTAGAAATGAGAAAATGAGCTGTCTCGAATTGGAGAAAACAAGCACGAGAAACAATGTTTCTCTCACGCCGCGTTAAAAACGTGTCTTTTGAGTACCTTGAATTCATGGTGGCGACGGCGGCGGGAGCCCCGTGGGCTTGCGCACTGGGGGTGCGCCCTGGCGGCGGCGGCGGCGGCGCGCGGCCCAAGACACGCTCCGGCCAGTGCTCTGCGGGATGCCGCCCAAGCAGCACCGACAGCGGCACCGGCGCCTGCGGCCCACGCCCGCCCCAGCCCAGGCCCTCGCGGCGCTGCTCCTCGCAACAGGTCAGTGCGCACGGGCTGCCGCTCCGACACGCTCCACTCTCACCCTTTTTACTTTCTTGCGACCGCTTACGCAGTAGAAAGTTATGTAATGCTGCACGGAACAATGGCGAATTTTCGGCAGAAAAACTCTTATTACAGGGTCCTGGTAACGAAAAACTGGATAAATTGAGTTAATAAATTTAGAGAAAATCCTCTAACTTCTGGTATAATCAGAATCTATATTTTTGTGAGTCCTTGATGCCGAAAAATTGATTGACGACACAACGTCCGTCCGTCCGTCCGTGCGTCCATCCGTCCGTCTGTCCGTCCGTCTGTCCGTCCGTCTGTCTGTCCGTCCATCTGTTCGTCCGACCGTCCGTCCTTCCGTGAAAAACGCTAGCAGCTAAACCGTTCACCAGATTTTCTCCGAAATTGCTACTCTCCATCCATCTGGTTTATGTCGCGGCCCCTTGAATTTGAAACCGATATTTTAATGTTGTGAGGTATTTCACACATTTTCAAAATTTTCAAAAAATGGCTCCATCATTTTGATTTAATTTTGTTGTTGGATAGTGTAAGAACGTTTAAGGGAATGGCGCAGGTCTCATTTTCGTTAAAAACTCAAACTGATTTTTCGAAAATTGCAAAATATTCAATTTTTTTTCGGAATCTCCCTACAACTACAATTGAGTAGGTCATTTCCAAAACTGAACATATCCATCAGAATGTGTTTCAAGGAAAAAGCAAAAAACATTTTGTGAATATATCTATGCAGTGACATTCTCGAAAAAAATATCTTCGAGAAGAGGATATTGTCTCTGTTTAGGAGAGGCAAGTGCTGAAAATCACACCCATGTATATGCGAGTAAAATAAATAAAATGCATTGGACATGTTCAGTTTTGGAACGAATTCGTGGAGATGTTTAATTTTGGAATTCATCGAATTGGATATGTTGAGTAATGGAAGAGACTTTTATGGGATATGAATAATATTTATACAATTTGTATTTGCGATAATTTATTAAACACAGGAATTATAAAAATCATTCGTTTTATACTTTTGTTTTAACAACTGTATTAAAAATCTGTGACAAAACGAGAATAAGAACTTAGTGAATAATATTTTTGCTATTAGAAAACGAATTTCATTTTTAAACATCTAATGGAAAATGAAATAAAATATTATGTAATTTCTATATCATTTTCATTAGTAAAACTAGTTAGAAATATGAGGTTTGAAAGAGTCAGTCATTTTAATACATCTGACTTAATCAGTTATTAAAACATGTTGTCAATATCACTCATGGGTTCATCATCTACTACATCTGTATCTTCGCATTCTCTTGTTTCTTGATTAGATGCATTTTGATAGAATGCAAGTTCTGGCAGAGTACGCCATTCTTTCCCATAATGTTTCTCTAAAAGATTGTTAACATCATGTACTTTGACTGATTTAGGTGGAATTCCAAGATCTATGCGAGTTGGTTGAGACTTAAGTACTTTACCTCTCTTACAGAAATTTTTTGCTGTCCCAATATCAGTATAGTAAGCCACCTCACCCTGCAGAGTGACTGTTGTCTTGGTCTTTTGCAATATAAATCTCTTTGCTGTAGAAAACTTGAAATGCCATGATCCCGGTGGTTTGAATATTTCTGCAGTTAGCTTCTTCCAATCGAAAAAACTTTGTGGATGTATAACGGTACCAAATCTATCCAATATATTAAAATAATGTTTTGGTTCTACAATAACCTCTTGTTTTCTAACGATTTTTTCTATCCTCCCAAATACTCTGTCTGGGGGCATAAATGAATGTCCTGGAACTGGAAAAGTAAACACTAGTTTTTTAATATTTGTTGGAGCATCGTTTTGCAACCACATAGCCAACATGCCTAACATAATTGAATTCTTATTTTGCCCGCCACACCCATCGGCAAAGAGGCAAACTGTAGTAATAGTTTCATTGAACACAGTATTTTTTAGTCGGTGATAAACGCAAGAGGCAATTTCATTGGAACCTTTCAAACCATCAAGTTCCGTCCATGTGTAAATAAATGTATTTTCTTTTGTTTGTGAATCCTTTGATGTTCCTTGGCAAATAGTAAAATTGTATAGATAGTATTGTCTGCTATAATATGCCGCTTGATCTGCGACTTTCGGGAGGGTAAGATTCTTTTGACAATCAAAAGAAAATACAATTTCATTATCCACTCTTTTTCTCAGCAACTTAAAGAAACTTTTGGCACGATGTTTGTGATATCCCAACTGCTGCAAATAAATATCTTTGAGCTTAATATTGCCTTTCAGACGAGCGTGTTTAATTTGTTCTTCTAACTCTGAGCATTTAGAACACTTATCAGAAGAAGGAGACGCAAAACTGATATTGTATTGCAAATTGAAAATATTGAGAAAAAAATTATACTTAACTCTTAATGACACATCAACAGATTTGTTATATTCTCTCCATAAGTATTTGCAATTTAGTTCTGATGGTAAATAAAATCTTTTAGTTTTACCTCTACTATAATGTGACTCAAGAGGAACAAGTTTTTCAATATACTTTTTTACATTACTTGTCCTTTCCAAATAACTTCTTGAGCGAGTGTCCCCTCCCCTCTTTTCTTTAGGAGACAATCCAGTCTTTAGCTGCTCCTTCCCTAACCTTTGTATTCTCGCTTTAGATATATTTAATATTGACACGAAAGCTTCTTGACATACCTGCAGTAGTTGACATTTCTTATCTTCAATTAATGATGGAATATGGTACCTCATAGTTACTGCTCTAGTTTTTCTTTGGTCACTCGATCCTGGACGATGTCTTTGAGGTGTCTGAACAGTCACGTACCGCAAAATGAACGTATCTTGGCATATTTTGTTATGCGAACTATAGAAACCTTGATGAAATCGGCGAACATCTTGAAAACTGAGATCTGAACATCTAAATGGAAATCTTGATGGATGTCTGCAGATTGGTTGGCTCGGAAGTGACTTAGAAGTGTGTCTTTCACATTTTTCACGAGTTTTTTTCCAATCCTTTTCGTTCCTGGTACGTTTCCTTCCACGTCCTAATATAGCTTCAGTGATTTTCGTATCACTTGTACGAGCACCAATTTCGGCATCCATACTCGCACAGAATAACACCGCTCGACTGAATATTTCTTCTCGTCAAAAAGCACAACAATCGCCGATAAGAAACGTTGCCACATTTACATGTAGCGGCGGACGTTTCCTACCTACTTGTATGCAGGAGGACATATTAAGTTATGGAACGTCCATGCTAGTGGAGATATTAAGTTTAGGAACGCATCGCTATTTTCATGATCTTATTACTGTGGGATCTGTTCCGTTTTGGAACTCCTACTTTTAATATGTTATAATGACTACGGCCGAGATTAGCAAATCATCATTATCTTAATTTTTGTTGATGGTGGATATGTTGAGTTTTGGAAATGACCTACTCAATTATGAAGATAGAGATTTTTTTCACCTCACTGAAATTTGTTACTCAAGATAGACTTTAAAATAAGGCCGTGTACAACTTTTCGAAAACCCAAGTACTTTTTGCGTAATTTTTCTTGAATGTCCGGGCGAGAAAGTACATGCTCTTTTCAGCATCACTAGTTGTATGTATGTATTTGACATTTGAGTCATTTGCCAGCCACCTAACCGTGACCCCCGCGGCTGAGCGTAGTTTAAATTCCCTCACTTGGGGGGGTAAGAGAGACGTGTAGCAAACATAACTATTTTCTCACCGTAACTAACGAACTCCGGCTACTTGAGCTTTCCTTCGTCGCACAGCTTCAGAAACTGAGATAATTTTGAAGGAACGCTACTCTATTTTTTGTCTCGACTGGGAATCGAACCCGGGATCCCGGGAAGCTAGTACGCTGCCCTTGAGCCAACCTAGAGACCTGTCATCATTTTTAATTCTATTATTATTATTATTATTATTATTATTATTATTATTATTATTATTATTATTATTATTATTATTATTATTATTATTATTATTTGAGTCGCGAAAGCATCAGAGTCATGAGCGACCGCACTAGAATAACGCATAGACATTACATGGTATATTCGATTTTAAAATTATTGCACTTTTACATTATTATTGCAGAATTGTGTATAACACTTATCGTTTTACTGGCTAGATATGTAAGAGGCATAGTATGAAACGTCCGGTTAAAAATTGAAAATATTAATGTTTTAACAAAACTGAATGACCGTCTTTTGAAAACTGTCACTCCCACACGCTCGATATCCACCATTTTTAATCCATTTTATTTTGAGTCGCAAAAGCATTATGGTCATGTAGCGACTGGCACTAGGGTACTGCATAAAGGTTACATCGCATATTTAGATTTTAAAATTATTACTTTTACATTATTGTTGTAAAATTATGTATAACCAGGGTTTAATTTCTGGAGGAACACCACGGAACGGTGTGGCGATACCTTGTGATTAATTATTGAATTATATTACAAATATTAATATTTCTATTAAATTAATAATTAATTTCGGCGCGTTCTGGAATATAAAATTTTATAAATAAAGCTTTGTCTGTAACACTTTGCTTTTTACAGGCTGGATGTGTAAGAGACGAAGTATTAAACTAGAAATTGGTTAAACTTCACTACAACCGGTTAAATTTTATTTAATATATTAACTTACTTACTTACTTACTCTTCATGAATTAGGCAATTTGCCTGTTCCGGCCTCAGTGGAGGTCGGAATTTAAGGTATTAATGTTTTAACATAATTGAATGACCTTGTCTTGTAAACTTGATGAGTGTAGTATAGTGTTGAAGTATTTTTCACATAGGCATACTAATCTCTGTTTGCTGTAATTTCTACAGCCATAAAAATATGTTGCACAGATAGACTTGTGTTACAAGATAAACATAGGGTTAGTGGGGCTTTGTCTATAAAGTACATGTGTTAGTCGTATGTGACGTATTTTGATCCTCCAGATTAGATTGTAGTTTTTTATTCGTATCGCAGTTATTTTATACCATTTCATAATCATTTCTAAACTTTTATAATATTTATTATTGAATATCTACGAAACGTTGTACTTGTGTTGCAGAAAGATTCACGACCAACCTTGTGATCAAAATGGTACAGATCATGTTACGAATCACCGAAGCGTGTTAAGGTTCGTGGATTTGGTGAAAGGTACCAGGCTTGGGCCAAAGGCCCTCGGGCTTTCAGTCGCCGCTCGACCATGAAAACCCTTATAATACCCTTGGTGCACAATTAACTATTAAGTGTACTGACTTTTCAAAAAATAGTATAATTTCTTCATCAGGGCTGTGAGACACAAACACAACAAAACTTAATTCTGTTTGAGGTGAGTTCTTTGTGCATATTTTCAATGCATCGGTCGGTTTTCCAGTTCTTCTACTTCACGATGCCGTGGCGTGCAGAGTAACTGTGCAATATGGACCCTTGTTTCGACACGTAGGACAGCGGAAGTGATTTGGAGTTGTGTTAACGACATACGAATTGGTTTAGTAAGACAGGTTGCCATGTTTTTATTTTGTAATATGAAAATAATATTGTATTTTTGAATCAAAATTATGTAGGTTTATGCTTCAATTAGTATTGCTACTGAGGGTTTCCACGACGATGGAGCGAGGTCGGTGGCATTGCTGTGCCCTCTCAGTCTGAATCAGTGAAAAAACTACTGATTGACAGTGACTATTCACGGATGGTATCATTTATAACCCTGCCACTGACAATCAGTGAATTGAACTGAACAAATCAGTGAAAATCGGGTCCACTTTTTGAATCAGTGAAACTTCACTGTTTGAATCAGTGAAATCTGTGAAAACAGCAGCACATGAACAACTAGACGATCAGTGAGGGATGTGGCGCGGCACTGACTACCAGTGAAATGCTGGCGGTCATTAGGAAAAGGTTCGACGGAAGATATCAGTGACTTCGGCTCTCACTGATTGAATCAGCGACAATTTCACTGATTCAGATTCAGAGAGTGCCATACGTTTCGTCAGTGACTGCGACGTGGTGACGGAGATTCGGGCCCTATTGATATTGACTCTTGCCGCGAAAGCCTTCAATGCGATATAATGTTGTTTCCATTTCATAGCTCGGATGTGGAAATTATTTGTTTCGAAACATCGGAACACTTACATATTTTAATAAAGATTACTCCATAATCCATCAATTATTTATTAAGCGTTTGGTAACTACATTTCAACAACAGACAAAACTTCCAACACATTTGTCTCCCAACTTCATTTTTCGAGTTGTGTCAGTATTACAGCTCATGAAGTACGTTTTGGGAGTTGTTTTGTCTTGTGTTCATGAGAGCGGGTACACAGCACAAAAGTGGCGCACTCTCTCAGACAGAATTCCAACGCGGTAGTCATCGTTTGTTCTCTCCTGTACAGCGTTAACGTTGAAGCGTGATGAAAATAATAATAATAATAATAATAATAATAATAATAATAATAATAATAATAATAATAATAATAATGTACTGCGAACCTTCCTGCTCATACAAATTTCACACGGGAATTGAGGAGTGTTTGTCAAAATGACATGGGATGTGCTTTGTGAGTAAAGGACTATGAAGAGAAAACGGGACAATGCGGTCGACGGAAAGAAATATGGTAGTTTTTAATTTACTCACTAGGAAATCAACATTAAATATATTGAAAAGATTCCAAAGGAGGTTTTCGCTTCATTAAAATGTATGCAATTTTTTTTAAAGTCACACCGACTACTAGGTCATTAGCGATAATTTTGGATTTAATGTTATGGTATGAGGATGAAACGACATGGTAATTATGGGGGTGAAAGGACGAACACATACAACCATGCCCGAGGCGCGACTCAAACCCACGGTCCGAGATCACTACGACATTACTACCTTAGCAATCTGGGCCACGGGGTCGACGCAAATATTTTGTATACGTAGTTTGTCGTTCTTTTACTCAATTTGAATTTCATAATAAATATTATAATGTATGACTGATATTTCATCATGAAATAGTACAAATAGAATAAAATACATTTCAGAAATATACCGCTATTTTTCCACTAAAACGTAGTTACTTTCTTGCTCCTAAAAACAGATAAGTGAGATAAAACTGAATTGTGTTCATTTATTTAAATAAAAAAGAGTATTTGAATTAACTTTCCCCAATTTTTATTATTTTCTTAACCTTAATTTCCAACAACCTTCATTTCTCTTTGAATGTTTTTATTTATTCTCTTAAATTTCGAATTTCTATTTAATATTTTTTGTATTTCCTTCATTGAAAGTTCAAAAAATATTCGTGATTTCATGTATTTTACATGGCATTTAAGGAAATATTAAATAGTGACCTGCATCAGCAAAAGTGCTACAAAACCATACCAAATGGTTTTCCAAAAAATTAACAGGCACACTGCTCAAGAACAACAAATAAAATACTCTCGTGTAGAACTACAATTGAGCCCCAATGGTTACCTCCCTGGTCAGCGTGCTCGCTTTCCATGATGCCCCGACCGGGTTCGATTCTCTGTTGGGGCAGATTACAGTGCAGTGTTGTCAAGGTCAATGCCACGAGCGGGAGTCCGTCGCACGAGTGCCGCGACGAAATCGTCCCTTCACGTAGTTCGTCACCCCGCCACCTGAGACAACGCCATCCCTATTGTAAAACGGCGGGGTTACTAATAGTTTCCATTCCCGCCACTAGTTGCGCAGAAAAGCTCGTGGAATTCTACGGTGCTACAGGGCGTGCCACTGCCACCAGTACAAGGCCTTGACACCACGGTTATAGTGTGTGCTTTTCTTGCAATGTCCCATCCGTAGCTGTAGGATGATGAGAAAGCTCACTTCCTAGGTTGATAAGACCAGAATACGGCGGAGGGATGCCTACAGTCATGGACAAAAGTATTCGTCCAGAGCAAATGGTTGGTGAAATTAGCTGTATGCCAGTAAACTAGGGAATTAGGGACACGGGATTTGCAACAGAAATGAGAAGAATACATCAATACCTCCTGCTGATAGTACAAAAAGCAAGATATATTCCGACATTCAAGAGAAATGCATAACATAACCATGAGGGACATTCGTTTATGGACATAAGTATTCGTCCATTCCCTGAAAATTATAAAATTAACCATTACATTTTGTCTCAGTACTTTGTTGCGTACAATAGCATACCCTTGCTGCGTACAATAGCAGCCTCTTAGGCATGGATTGCACCAGTGTGCGTGTCACATTGGTGTCAAGCTTTTGCCATTCTTTCTGCAGGATGATCTTTCATTTGTTGTGTGTTCGTGATGTGGTGCTTGCGCAGTCTTTTTTTCAACTCACTCCACAAATGTTCAATAGGATTGACGTCCGGCGACTGCGGGGGTGTTTTCAAAGTGTGTGGCGTATTTTATAGTAGCCACAGACGCACAAATTCCGCCGTATGCTTGGGGTCGTCGTGGTGCTGGAAATAAAAGTCACGTGCCATGCCTAGCTTGTCTGCGCTTTTCTGTAGATTGTAGCGTAGGATTTGCAGGTACTTGAATCTGTTCATAGTTCCTTCTATGAAAACCAATTCCCCCACCCTTGCGGCCGACATACAGCTCCAAACCATAACACTACTCCCGCCGTGCTTAACTGTGGTTCGCACATGTTGTGGATCCAGTGCCGTATTTGGCTTGCGCCACACCCACATTTGCCCATCATTGCCGTAGATGTTGAATTTACATTCATCTGAAAATAAAACCTTCGCCCAGAAGTCGGCATCCTTCTCCACGTATTCTTTCGCAAACAGTAGACGTTTTGCTCTGTTCTGCTTGCTGATGAAGGGCTTCTTCCGGGGTACCCACGCATGGTATCCCGCACGATTGAGAACTCGTCGGACAGACCGTACCGAAATCAATTGATTGAAGTTATTGTTCACTGTGGTAGTGACTTGTTGTTTTTGGCTGTTTCTTCGTGCCCCGTACCACATACCTCTGCTCTCGCGCCGATAACTTCTGAGGGCGGCCGCTTCTTAACTTGCTGGTCAGCGTGGTGTGACCCTGAAATCTCCGTGCAATACTTTTCACTGTGGAACAACTTCTTCCTACAATGTTTGCGATGTCAGCGAATGTTTTTCCTTCTTCGCGAAGTCGTAATATTATTCTTCTTTCTTCCACGGACGTTTCCGTTCCCTTCCTTCCCATTGCGTGTCACTGCTGCACTTCCGCACTGTGACACTTCACGAGCAAACTTCGGGACACGACTGCGGCCGCAGAACTGGTAAGTCTGCCCGGAAATAGTCCGCAAACCATCGCCAACGTCAGGCGGACGAATACTTTTGTCCAGGCATTTCCTGCGACGCAACTGTAGTTTGTGGGATTTACGAGTAGTTACTCGCTATTTCGTGTGACGTGCGTCGCCACGTCACACGACATTTATTATTTCCTCTCGTGCAATGCTATTGTGTTTCCATGAACAGAACCTGCTCTCTGATCCGTGTTTGAGTTAGCATAACTACAGGGCGAATACTTTTGTCCATGACTGTATGTGCTAACCAAACTCACCCCTTAACCCAAAGCCGCATGGCCGGGAAGCCGCTGGTAGGCCTTGGCCCCATCAGGAGCTGTTGAGCCAGTACAGACAGAACTACAATGAGATTAAATATTTTATCAAAACATCTTCACGAATACTGCGATAACATAGTAGTGTATGTGTGTATTCAGTACATTTCTGTGCATTCCAACAATATCAAACTAGCGGGAATGCGCTCATACTGAAACTTTTCGTCTGAGTGTTAAAACTCAATAATTAATCAGATTTTAAAAAGGTTCATGCCATCATTTAAAGATCCTGGATTTATGAAGAAAACATTCGAGACACAAGAATCAACAGGTTTGAAAAGTCTTGGAAAGTTGAGTCATATCTTAAAATTTCGTGCAGCAATGATGCATGCCGAAAATTGAGAAGGTATATATGCATGTTAAAGCTGCTATTTTATCAAAACTTCTTTATTACGAAGGAATAAAATCAATTTTAACTTGTTAATCTCAATTGTTCTTGGTGACAAAAAAATTGAATATTGCAAGTGATATATCTTTGAGAAAGTTTGCTTATCCTTTCATTACTAAAATACAAAAACATTGATGAAATGAAAGTAAATGTGCAGGGTATATTGAGAGCGAATCTCAGACCAACATTACTAGAAAACGAGATAGGAAAAGGGAGAGCCAGTCTTCATTCTGCATGCAACATCCGTAAAAAACGCGTACGGTCCATTAGGGTTAAAAAAGCAATTTTCTAAGTTTCAACAGTGAACTCTATCGTTGCTTTGAAAATGAAATAAAATGAAATGTAAAACAAAAAAATTCGTAATTCATATTGGGGGGGTCGATGCCAAGAATACAGTAATCCCTCAACATTCGTGAGAGTTAGGTTCCCAAAAAACATCGCGAATGCTAAATCCGCGAATGTTGAGTCTATATTTTAATGAAGGAAAGTGGGTTAGTGTCCTGGATACCGAAAAACTTCTTAAAAAGAGAAAGAAAAAATCTCACAATAAATTGCAGTAGAACTGAATAAGCACAACTACAAACAGTATTCACAATTAATATTCCAAAATGAAGAAATAAAAAATGTTTGAAACTTATTTCAAAGTTGAAAGTTATTAGATATAGGATTTGGTATTTTTTTTGTTTCGTCACCCTTCTCGTTGTTCTAATATCCAAATATGGAAGAGTTGCTGCTTCCATTTCTCTCTTTAATTTCAAAGTTATTTGCATGTTCGGATCACATTCGAATACCCTTTCCACAAGAGATTGCTCAAGTTTTAGAATGCCATTAACAGTTTTGACATTGATGTTGCTCCAGGACGCAGTTTCACTTCCGTACATCATTTCCTTCGAGGAGGTTTTCTTCACTGATGATTTCTCGAAGCTCCTCTTAAATGAGGTCATTATAATGAGAGTTGCACATATCCTAAATGGCTTTTCTGTTTATGTGGGTGAACCTTGTACCTCCAACTTGACGTCACTGAATTGAATTATTTTACAGTGGTGTTATTCTATAAATGTGAATTGACATTTCAACTTTGAAACTTTTGCAGAAAGTGACACTTTGAGCTCCGACGTCTGCCGAGTTGCATTTCCTAGATGACGCTGATAAAGGAAATGAAATATGCTAGATTAAAAAGAAAATTAGTACGACCAAAAGACGCAGTCGCGAATGTTGATGTTGTGAATGTTAAAATCGGTAGCATTTCTCTAACCGCGAATGTTTGGAACTCGCGAATAGCGAATTCGTGGACGTCGAGGGATTACTGTACTTATTATTATTATTGTAGGAAAAATGGCAAAAACACTTTTGGAAAGAAATTATTTCTCCCTATGATTTACGCACGAAATTTGATGTCTCATTTGCAAAAAGAACTTGATAGCGTTTGAAATATATAAACTTACAAAATTTGATTTCTCCCTTTTTTTCAATTTTATTGATATTAATAATTTGATTTAATAATTTAATACTAAAAATTGTAGTTCAAATGATTTTGAGATTTTTTGGGTAATCATCATCATATATATATTATTAGTGTAAGGCAGTTTCGATTTAGAACTACTACGGATAAATTACACGACCGATTTCGCTCGGGAAGCATTCTTCTTGAAGCTCTTTTTTCATTGTGTCGGCCCTGGGAATAACTTTTTAAATTCCTTTATTATAACATTAAATATTTGCAGTAAAATGAGCAGACGGGCAATAAGTGCGATTCGATGGTGATCACTGATTCTCTTCAGAATCGATTCTTGAATCGACGGAAACAGCGGCATGAGAAAGAATGGCCGGCCCGGCCAGAGAGTAGTAGTATTATGCGGCGTGAAGCAAATATTACGTTGCAAATTGGGACGAAAACTTATTGTACCGTGGCAGCATGCTTCAATACTTCGTGAATTCAAAGTATGTACGGAAGAATTCAGTTAGAATTTTATGTTTTGTATTAGCAGTTTCACATTATTCACAACCATTTACTATTTCATGTTTTAAAACATTGCAGTTGCTGAATATTTTTTAGCAGCTTGCAAAAGCCACGAAAAATCTATTCGAGCATGGCAGTGAGCTTTGAAATTTGTGAATCCAAAATAGGTAGGAAAGGTACGTATTAATACAATTGGGATTTTATGTGTTATGGGTTTTATGTGTTACGTTCGCTCCTAACCAAACCTAACATAACCTAATTTCTTCAGATGTATTTGTACAAGTAAATTTGTTTCAACTACAAAACCAAACTAATGTAAATAATTTATTCAAAGGAGTAACTGTGTTTCATTCCTTTTTTATAAAAATAAAAAGTAACCTACTGTATCCATAAATGTGCTTTTTGCACTATTTTCCCCCTTGACTTATTCTGTTGATTATGTGCATTTATTGCAATATTTTTTTTCTTGATTGATTGGTTTTATTGATCTTTATTACATTAACATTTTCAGCTGTTGTCCATGTGGTTTCATCTACCAAACTTAACCAAAACATGTCAATAACGTTATATCCAATAGTCTTACTATAGAACTGAATAGTTATGATGTGTAATTTGTAGATAGATTGGCATGTATTTGTGTACTGTTATTGATGAATCATTTTCAGCAAAGTGCTAGGCCACTGACAAATTATTGTGGGAGTGCAGTTTAACTTTTTTCAGCATTACATTTTTAAAGAAAAGAAAAATAGTAATTTACTTTACCCGTAAATGTATTTCTTTTAATATTTTCTCTGAACAATACTGAAAATTACTAATAAATTAAAAAATATCACAATACTGTAATATTGTTAGTGCTAATACTTTGTTAATATACAACTGAATTATTATGGTTGATCATTTGTAGATATATTCTATCTACAATGTAGTATCATTTGTAGAATTTGTATATTGATGTTGATGAATTATTTTTCAGCGACTTGCAAGGTCACTGACTAATTATTTATGTGTACCTGTTTGTGGATCTTTGAAATTTGGAAGTTCAAAAGTACCTGTTAATTGATTAATGAAATGATTTAAAATTGTGTGTTGTGATACAGTATAATATATCATCATTGCTACAGTAGCATTTGACACAAGTTTATTGTTAGGACATAACTGAGTTGTATGATTTGTAATTTGTAGCTACAATGGCATGTAAGAGGCGTTTGACTTTGGAAAGCTAACGTAAAAAAGGAAGAAAGAACAAAAGAACAGAAACAGTCCTCCACGCCACGTTAATGTTGTCAGAGGATCAGGTGAAGCAGATGCAGCAGTCTACAAAGAAGTATACATAGTACAGCCAAACCGTAGTGTGAACAGGAAGGGACATGCTCCAAACATAGAACATGATGCACCAAAACGATAAAGATATGCAGAAAGTTTATTTTGAAGAAATGTGTGTATTTTTTGAGTACTTTAACTAGAGACATTTTGCCTCCGAAAAAGCACAAGGCGGGTTTATGAAGCCAAGCAAAACAAAATCTGATATTGTTTTCCCTATTGAGGTTCCTGAACTCCTAGGAAAATTAATTACAAAAAATGATGAAAGATCAAAACAATACTTGAGTAGTATTAGAAGTTATACTAATGTTCTAGCATTTGTCTCTGTGCAAGCAAATCTTTTAACATTTAAAAACCAAAGGCCGTACTGTTACGCATTCAAGGGCATAAATACCATTCAGTGATAACTGTACATCTCAATAATGACAATCCTTTAAAGTATATGTATCCTTTAAAGTATGCAAGTCTCTCTTTATTCGAGACTCGGACAATTCTTTACAGTTCAGAATAAATCAAGGTAGCAATAACAAATGCAAAGCAGATTTAATGATATTATTGATGCACAGGCTTCTCAATGTCAATCCGTATGCCCAATTGTTTCAACATAAAGTTGATGTGAAACAAATTTGAAACAAACCTGTTCTAATTCTGTTCCTATTTACCACCTCATTTTTTCTGCGGAATACTTTTGATAAAAGACATTCCGATCTATCCACAATTGTAGAAATTGCTTCTGTATTTCTAAGTGGCGATGGAGGTCCCTCCAACAATATTTCTTTCACAATTCATTCTGAAGTATTTGCTCATCGAATAAAAATAATATCTGCTCTCGACTCCGATACTGATCCCATTTCTTATCCATTACTTTTTGTACGTAGAGAATCATTGTGGAAGCTTTGGATGAGTCTTGATTCTGTCCATACAACTTCGGTTTGTAATGTTGTTACTCAGTTGCAGTACTATTCTTATCGCTTAGTAATAAGAGGTGGTTTCAGCCCTTTGCCCAATTCTGGAAGACTGTTCCAACAATGTGTTGTAGATTCTTACATCAAAATTTTATCAAAAACAAAATAAACAAAATATTTAACATCCCTTATAACCTTTTAGGTGCAAAATAATTCTGTGTGGTGTTGAATTCCATTATATTCTTAAGAGTTCACCGAAAATAATAAAATATGATGTGTAGAACAGTAATTGTGAATAGTTAAATAATTGAATAATGTTTATTTAATATCTTGCATCTTCATGCATTCTAACAAATAAAAACTCATTTTATATTCATAAATAAAAATCATTTTATAAGAAAACATTATCACTCGGCTGGACACTACATCTTTGACCTCGTGTACCCCCCCCCCCGAAAAAAGCCTTGGTGCGCTTCTGGTACACTTTAATGATTGTGTGAAATAATTAGTGGGTTTCTTAAATATTACAAAAATGATATTTTCAATTTACAGATACCGTCAACTTCGTTGTTCCGACGAATGTTTTTTTTAATTTAATAAATTGGTTAAATGTTAATTAATTTATTTTTATTTTTAGTCTAAATTTCAATACAATGTTTAGTTCAGATTAAACATTTCTTCATTCTTTGGTCTATCCCCCCTTCGAATGCACTGTAGACAGTTTTTTTACGAGTCTGCTGCAAACAGTCTCCGACTTACCCACAGAACGAATGTTCTTCAGGTGTAAATCGTTGGGCTTCTCTGCTGCACGGTTAGTTTCTTGTATCGGCGCAATGTTGCCATGTCTGCGGTGACCGAACTTAGGAAGCTGCAACGCGCTTTTCCGGATTCTCAAATGACCTCTGGAGTCTACTGTAACGCCGTTTCAGAAATGCGCACAACGCTCCAGTAACATAAGATAGTGGTGTCAAGGTCTTCTACTGGTGACTGTAGCAAACCCAGTAGCACAGTAGCTCGTGACACAGTAGCATGCCACGAGCTTCACTGTGCAACTAGCTTCAGGAAACGAAACTATTAGTAATCCTGCTGTTTTACAATAGGGATGGCGTTGTCTTTGCTGGCGGAGTAATGAACTCCGTGGAGGGGCGATTTCGTCGTGGCAATCGTGCCACGGACTCCCGTCCGTCCCGTCCGTCCCGTCCGTCCCGTCCGTCCCGTCCGTCCCGTCCGTCCCGTCCGTCCCGTCCGTCCCGTCCGTCCCGTCCGTCCCGTCCGTCCCGTCCGTCCCGTCCGTCCCGTCCGTCCCGTCCGTCCCGTCCGTCCCGTCCGTCCCGTCCGTCCCGTCCGTCCCGTCCGTCCCGTCCGTCCCGTCCGTCCCGTCCGTCCCGTCCGTCCCGTCCGTCCCGTCCGTCCCGTCCGTCCCGTCCGTCCCGTCCGTCCCGTCCGTCCCGTCCGTCCCGTCCGTCCCGTCCGTCCCGTCCGTCCCGTCCGTCCCGTCCGTCCCGTCCGTCCCGTCCGTCCCGTCCGTCCCGTCCGTCCCGTCCGTCCCGTCCGTCCCGTCCGTCCCGTCCGTCCCGTCCGTCCCGTCCGTCCCGTCCGTCCCGTCCGTCCCGTCCGTCCCGTCCGTCCCGTCCGTCCCGTCCGTCCGTCCCGTCCGTCCCGTCCGTCCGTCCCGTCCGTCCGTCCCGTCCGTCCGTCCCGTCCGTCCCGTCCGTCCCGTCCGTCCCGTCCCAAGAAAATAGAAAATTAATTAGTATAGAAATCATTTTTCAATTTTCGCACACCAGCATGCTGGCTCCAAAAACCCCTCTGTTCCACATAACAAATCAAGGAAAGTTAAATAATATTGAAAAGAGTAGGGCTGTATTTGCCCGATCCGGTATTTTCGCACTACTTTACTTGGCCTTCTCAAGAGTAAAAACCTTTTCTAATATTTTTGTGACAATCAAAGGAAGCGAAAAGCAAACTCTCGAGGAAGATTAAATAATTTCTTCAAATGTTGTTTTTAAAGGAGTATGAATTTTTCCAAGAACATCTCTCTATAATGCGGAATAAACCTTTACTGAATTTTTTTCCAACATAAATTGTATTATTATTTTTGTTTGATATTCTGTACGTTCATTAGAAGTTACATTTATACATTTTTAAACAAATAAACACGTTTCATTAACAACTTTTCTTTTCAATGGAAAGAATAGACAAAGGTATAGGGAAAGGATGGGGTTTAACATGCGAGAGTTCTCGCACGGGTACGCTAGTAATAATTAAATGACGTTCATATATGTTCTAGGGGTATTTTGAAATGAATAATTGTATTACTAATAATTTAGCTCATACTATTCTCTCTGCGCAGCCCTATATTATTGTAGTATTTTATTAAATTGTATGGTCAGGGGACCGAAAAATTTGAGAAAACGAGAAAAATATCTATTGGAGTTCGACAGATAGCAGCTGGGAAGGGGGAGGGGAAATACCAAAAACTAGCCTAGACTAAAGAGAATAGGAAACAAAGCACTGCAAGAAAGTCTGTGCCATTCTGAAGCATCACCAGTTACAATTGTTTTAATAAAGTTTGGTAATTGTATTAAAGTGGCAGTTAAAATATCGATTTTACTGAGAATAACAAACGTTAATGATAAATTATGAGTTTTATAATTATTCTAAATGACTCAAAGTGGAGCACGTAGTAATTTCCGAGTAAATGTGGTCAGAATGAGAATAATTTGATACCGTACGTTGAACCTTCCCGTCATATTAATATGGAAAGCTTCTTGAAAATATGATACAATTTTTTACGTGAAGCATTGTTGACATCACTTACAATGCACTTAATTGAGTTGCACTGTTAAGACGTGGACGTAGTATTTCATTGTATTTAAATGGGAGACTTTTATAAAAGCTACTATTGTGTCCGCTCGCTTTCAGACAACATAAAATGCTCTTATCAAAAGTTATTTTAGAGAAGTTTTTAATTTGTCGTAATAGAGCATTCCTTTAAAAGTTTTGGTTAAGATTTCCAGTCTAAACTCATTTCACTTACTACCAACAAAATAAACAATATTGGTGTAAAACTTAGCGACTCGGAGATTCATTTTAAATACTAAAATAAAATATGTTTTAAGGATTTTTCCAAATGATTTTATTTTTCATTTAATTAACGGCTGCTCCTCAAGACACGTAAATTCAGATCATTAACGACAAAGTGATTCTTCACTATATTCTGATATTTGTTCTCCCATATCAGTCGTTGTCGGTCAGTCGTGGAGAGAGGACGCGTTCTTAGGAGCTCCGAGAGGATTACGATGACCTGCTGCCTAGCGTCGTACCGCGCGCGCGTTGGTACCTGGGCCGCGCGCCTTGGGATTTTCCGCAACGCAGCGATGCAGGCCAGGACAGGTGGTGTAGGCAACAGCAAGCATTCGCAGCTCTTATGCGCGAGCATACTGGCTATTCTGCTGCTGATTGCTGGAATAGAGCAGAATCCCGGGCCTGGAGCGGAAACTGCGGTGGACACTGCGATGAATACCTGTCGCAAGTGCGAAAGGAGCGAACGGAGGCTTCGGAGACTGGAGGCGCAACTGGAGGAGGCTCACAAGTCAATCGGTGAGTTAACTTTAAAGTTACAAGTTCTGGAGCAGAAACACGATAGCCGGGAAGGACAGGAAACTGCACAGCCAACCCTAGATGTTGCAAGACCAAACGAAGCGCAAACGACATCGCGAATGCCTACTGAACGGCCATTCGAGAGGAAAGTGAAGGTGTTTGGTGACTCTATGCTGCGTCACAGTGGAGGAGTGTGTCGTGCTAAGGGCGCTGATGTGGCATTCTACCCTGGTGCGGATGTGAATAATATGACCAAAGTCATTGAAAAAGTTTCAAATGATGATAGTGTAGAAGTGGTCCTCGTACACGTGGGAACCAACTCGTCGAAGCGGCAACCAGTGTTTCGAACTGTTAGACAGTGCGTTAGACTCGGACAAACCGTGAAGAAAAAATTTAAAAATGCGCAAGTAATTTTTAGCGGAATTGTTTGCAGAAAAGATGTTCATAACCGCAAAATATGGGACTTAAATCGTCACATTTTCCGGGCATGTGAATCTTTTGACGGGCTATTTGTAGACCCTAACTTCTGGCTCCACCACGAGGATTTGGCGCGCGACGGACTGCATTTGAATCAGAAGGGAGCGTGGAAGCTAGGTCGCCTACATGACGATGTCATTCGGTCATCCTTGCGTCTACGCTGACAATTCTGGAAATTGAGTCGGGAGGTGGCGGCGTCAGCAGTGAGAGTCGGAGTGGTGACAGAGGCGGCAACGGCGGCGGTGACAGCGGCGACGACGGAGAAGACGGCGACGGGGACGGCGGCGACGGCGACGGCGACGGCGGCGACGGCGGCGGCGGCGGCGACGGTGGCGGCGACGACGGTGGCGTCGGCGTCGGCGTTGGCGACGACGACGGCGGCGGCGACGGCGACGGCGACGGTGGCGGCGGCAACGGTGGCGTCGACGACTCTGGTGGAGGCGGCGGCGGCGGCGGCGGTGGCGGTGGATTCTACGGCGATGCCCGACGGAAGAGTGGACACCGTAAAGTTTCAGGTGAGGAAGGGATCCATAAGGCTGTTGCAGGTGAACTGTCGCAGTATAAAAAATAAAGAAATCGAATTTTGGAATTTAGTCGAGGCTTGTGATCCAGATGTAATAATAGGAACTGAATCTTGGCTAACGGAAGAGATAGCTAACTCTGAAATTTTTCGTCCTAATTACAGGTCATTTAGGAGGGATAGAAATACTAGAGGTGGGGGGATATTCTTTTGTGTAAAGGATGGAATAAATATAGGGAGAAATTGGGTTAATGAAGAATTTGAGATAATGGGAATAGAAATTAGTGATTCGGGGAATATATTAGAAATTATTGCTTGCTATAGGCCACCAAATGAAAATTACGCAATTTTGGAAGCCATTTCTGAGAAAATAGAAAACACCCACAGACATCCTATAGTTATCGCCGGTGATTTAAATGTTCCAGAAGCAAATTGGAAAGGCGCTGTGAGCGAAGCGAAAGTACAACAGTTAGTGAATAGACTCGTCGGGGAGGGGGGCTTAGCGCAGGTAGTAGATAGGCCGACGCGGCAGGAAGCACTTTTAGATGTTTACCTAATTAGGCCGCAAGAGCTTTTCTTATCTTGCGACGTTATTGAGGGCATAAGCGACCACAAAGCGGTGTTAGTTGACTTAGACATAAATATTTCACTGAAAAGAATTCCTAACGGAACAAAAATATGGCAGTTCAAAAAGGCAAATACAGAGGGGCTTCACCACTACCTGAGAGAACAGTACGATCGTTTTCTGAGAATAGACGGAGGTATGGACGAAATTTGGAAAGCGTTTAAGAACATTCTAGATAATGCATTACAAACGTTTGTGCCGTGTAAATTCTTAAAAAGCAATTCAGATCCAGAATATTACAATGCGAAAATTCGACGTATGAAAAGAAAAACCAGAAAGGCTTTCAATAATAGACATCGTAGTGAAACTGACAGGATACATTTTCGTAATTGCTCAAAAGAATTAGAACGGGAAAAGAAAATTGCGCAGGAAATATTTTTAAAACATATTCTCGACGGGGAGGGAAATAATTGGTCGGGGTTTTACAAATATGTTCGCAGAAGAAGAGGAAATAAAGAAGAAATTCCTATCGTTAGAGATACAAAGAACACGTTACTAACAGATGATCGGGAAAAAGCAAACGCGTTTAATACCTACTTCAGTTCCGTTTTTAAAACAAAATCTCAGCACACTCAGATTTCGAGGGAGGCTGTGCCAAACCAGTTTATTATAGACGTACATACATTGCGAAAACGAATTAAATCTATGAAAAACGGAAAGTCGAGGGGTCCAGATGCCATTTCAACTGATATAATTAAACTCGGAGGAGAGGCAATTTTACCGTATTTAACAAGATTATTTCATGTTTCAATCAACAATTCAAGAGTGCCCGACGATTGGAAGCTAGCTACCGTTGTTCCGATTTTTAAAAGTGGTGACAGAACTATTTTAGCCAATTATAGACCGGTAAGTCTTACGTCAGTTGTATGTAAGCTAATGGAACATTTGATAACTAACTATATTAGACAAGAATGGGAACAAAAAGAATGGCTCTTTCAGGGACAGCATGGTTTCAGGAATGGTTTCTCTTGCGAGAGTCAGATAGCATCATTGTTTCAGGATATAGCAGATGAAGTTGATGATAGTGGGAGGGTGGACGCCGTAATAGTAGATTTTGCGAAGGCATTTGATGTTGTGCCTCACGACAAACTGGTTCATAAATTACTGCAGTCAGGTATTGACACCAGAGTTGTCGCGTGGATTGATGAGCTTCTTCGAGATAGAAAACAGAAAGTCCGAGTTGGACAACAATTTTCAAATCTAGCAAAGGTAACTTCAGGGATTCCCCAAGGAAGCGTTATTGGACCTCTCCTCTTTCTAGCTTTTGTGAATGACCTGCCAGACAATTTAATTTCAAAGGTACGACTATTTGCAGATGACTGTATATTATATCGAGTTATTCATTCAAAAGTAGATGAGGATATTTTGCAGGATGATCTACATAGATTACATCTCTGGGCGGAAAAAAATAGCATGACAATAAATAGTTCGAAAAGCAAAACCATCACGTTTGGTAGGGGCCGCAAGTATACTGAAACTCAATACCGTTTAGGCAAAGAGAATATTCCAAGAGTCGTGTCTTGTAAGTATCTGGGAATAATTTTTGATAGCAAATTGAGTTGGGAAGATCAGGTAAACTTTGTCGTGGGGAAAGCGTGGAAATCTTTGCATTTTACTATGCGAATACTAAAAAAGAGTACTGCGAAAGCAAGAGAATTAGCTTATATATCTCTAGTTCGCCCATTAATGGAATACGGGACGGTTTGTTGGGACCCTTATAGAATATCACAAAAGGAATATTTGAATAGAGTACAGAGAAAAGCATGTAAATTTATTTTCCGAAGCAATAGGAAGAAAGTAGAGTGGGAGTCATTAGAAATCAGGAGGGTTAAGGCAAGACTCTGTGCTTTGTACAAAGCGTATGTCGGTTATCCAGCTTGGAAAGATATCCACATCCGGCTCAGTAGACCCACGTATTTTAGTAGAGGGGATCACAAGCACAAAATACAGTTCAGGCCACAGAGAACAGATGTTGGAAAATTTTCCTTTACAAATAGATCTATAACGGACTGGAATAAGTTGCCTGCGACAGCCTTGGAACCCTTTCCTCTAGGTCTTCAGAGATTTAAAAGTAAATTAACTAATGATATTTGTAAATTTTATTAGTTAGTAAGTTATGTTCATTAGAATTATTTATTATTATTAGTAATTATTGTAACCATTATTAGTACTGTGATAATTATTAGATGCATTGGTTTATAGTATTCATATTGACGTGTGGTGACGTGTTGTGAAGTGTGGTGCTATATAGAAGTAGAAAGAGAAGTGAAGTGAAGTGAAGTGAAGTGAAGTGGAGTGCAGTGTATAAAAAGTCGTATATGTTAGTATAAAGTATCTGTACAGGACCACCATAATTAATAGAATTAGTAGTAATAATGCGGGTATTGTTATTAATGCATTTTTTGTTAATATTGTTATCTTATTATTATCTTATTATTATTATTATTATGATTATTATTGTCTTAAAATAATTTTACGTTACATTGTATTTAATTCATAATTATAATATGTAGATATAATATGTAAATTTTAGTGTTCCGCCACCAGGTTGTATAAACCTACCTGCGGAAATAATAAATATCTATCTATCTATATTCAAAGTGGATAAAAAAACAAAGATTCGTTTTTTTTAATCATGTGCCAGGCACTATTACGCAATGCCGAGGAGCAATGTAAAATAAAATTCTCCACAATAAGACTGATAGTATTATAGATATTATTTTAAATGTACTTATAAAGATTTTTGTAACAAAATTCCAAATGACCTATTGTCAAGACATTCCAACTAAGTTTTAGAACGAGATCAAATGAACAGATTTCAAAGGATTGCTTTCCGTTTCTTGGACACAAATCAAATCACTTGAAAAACGATTAATTTCCAAATCAATGAAAAAATACTAGTAATGGATAACGAAAATGAAAGTATTGCAATGTATCCTCTTTGTAAAACGTTTCAGGAGAATCGTAAAAACATTAAGGCACTAGAACAAAATAAAGGTTATAGATTCCAGAGATGTACAAAAAAGTAGAAAGCAATATTTAATTCGACAGGGCGATTTATATTGAAGTTCTTTGAGGTCAACCTCTAGGATAGTTTATTTCTTTAATCTGGAATTTGAATGATATTAGACTTATTTGGAGTCTAAGATCCGTCAAAAGGATTAAAGAATTACTATTTAACCAAAGGAGAAATGTCCCCCCTTAAAAATCCGAAATAAATGACTGGAAGGAAAAAATGACCTTTTGAGGTATCTGCTTGAATTTAATTGTGCAGAGAAACAGAGATGCACGTTTTCATTTGATGATGTTTGTTTTAATGAAAACAATTAATTGAAGTTATTGCTTTGTGTCTAATTGCTTTGTTTGACTCATAAATCCTTGATACCGAATTGTATTCAGTGCTCTTTCAATATCAATAAGTGATTCAATTACTTGTTTTCATGTTAAACATTTAATTATTAAATTAAATTATTAACACGATTTGATTTACTTTTCGTCAATCTGAGTAGTTGGATCAATTTCTGAATGGGAAAATTAATTCAAACTTTTGGTTTATTTCATTGGGTTACAGAAAGAGACAATATTGGGAAAATTGAATATATACAAACATTAAGTTTATTTCTAGATCAAATACATTTCTGAATAAATTAATTATAAGTATATTTATAAAGTTATAATATATTTCAAACAACAATTGTCTACACATTTTCAAAGTGCTTATTTCAATGACGTGTTATTTAATGTGTGCATTACAGTTTTTGATGTTCTTGAATCTGATACAGAGTGATTCAGTCCTCATGGCCAATACGCCAATACGCAACAATGAAAACTACATTTTGATATCCTGAACCGTTTAGAAGTTATGGGGGTGGTCCATAGTTGGTAGGACAACTGTATATAAATTTCTTGTGGTGAGCTGTGGATACTGACACTTGAAGAACGTGATTTCTACGACGTGTGTTCCAATAATAAATATCAATATTGCATGAAAATATGGTCCCACCGTTAAGTAAGTCAGTTTTTACAAATATTACAGATTCTTAAATACTTAAAAGTTGTGAGGGAATGACAGTCTTTTTGGAGGCAATGATTGAATTTTACATTTAACTTTAATTTGCATGTATATTTGTTAATTTTGGTACTACCAAATGGTAGTTCTTGTATTACATTGTATCTCATTGGATTGCCCCATCTGCAATGTACCCTTTTAATTAACGGTTCAAAAATGCTACTAAATTTTAGGGAATAATCACCAACGTTAAAGATAATCTACACGCAACATAAAGAGAACCAATAGTATTCCAATATTGTGGGACATCTTCCTATTAACTTTGTGGATTAATATTCCAAAACACTCAGTTATCAGAGAAATAAATTTAATTAGTAGTACAGAGATGTTAAGTTTCATTAAATGCTGTATTTTATTTCAAATTAGACTCAATCGAAAAACCTAAAATGGTTTCAGCCTCGATCAAAAATGTTTTCTTGTTTTTTGAAGAAGTATTTTACAAATTTATTTTCGAAGTTTTTCGTGAAAAAATTTGTAATTCATTTTTTTTTCATTATTTATTTCAGGTTTGTTTTACAATGAAACCAATCTAAAATTTATTAGTAAATGAAACTCTTGTTTTTTTCCTTTTTTACGATGTGTGTGTCAATAAGGAAAAAATATATTAAATAACTGAGGGCAAGCTTTTTACTCAAAGCAGAAAAAATAGTACGAAACAATAAGTATTCTGTTTTAATCGTCAGTAGTATAGACGACGTCACTGTTTTCTTTTGAGACAGGTTTTACCTTAATCACTTCAATTCGTTTTCCTCCATCGCGAAGTAAACGTAGCAGCGCTTTTTGCTCTTTCAAGATGTAAAAGGAGTTGAAATCAATAGGCGACGTCCAGCACAGTGCGGGCCAATATTTCACCTCGGCGAAGTGTGTACCAGTGAATAGAAAAGTTCAATGGTGGTCGAACAAGCGTGAAGGACGCGAGAAGAGGTGAAATTCTAGCGACATCGACTACCGATGATATGACATTGAGCATTAAGATCGCCACAATTCCGATACACCGACGAGTGACTATTGATGAATTATATGGAATGCCGCATGCACATCAGTCATCATTGTGCATGTGAAGTTGTGCATGAGACTAGTGGCCTGTTGCTGCTGAACTAAACCACTCAAAATTTCCCTTCGAATATCTTCTGAGCCGTTGCAGATATTGACTGCATGCGATGTTCACTAAAACAAATGTAAGAACGGAGCACATAAGACATTAAACCATAGATTTTTTAATTTACGAGATATCTTCATAAATTTAATTTTTGAAGTGAACACTATTGATTTCTTTACTCCGGACTAGTGAGCCTGAAGAGACGAGTTCATACACCTGCATATTAAATATCACAAAATTAATCTAGGAATTTAATATATTACGGATAAATCCCTATTAAAAACTTATCTACAACTTCCCAATCGTTCGTAAACAATATTTGATAAATACATTTACCCAAGAAATGTAATCCATGTCCAATTATTTTTAAATAACTACCAAAAAGTCCCCAAAATTGAAAGTTATAGCATTCTCTCGTATGGACAACAAGAACAAGGAATTAAGAACTTCAATCCAACTTGACGTAAACAAATTAAATTCATCAAAAAACCTCCAATTAATCATAAATCCACACCAAACAAAAGTATGTTTTAAACAGAAAGGCACGATAATACTAAAAATATGTATCAACTCATAACTCCCTAACTTTAATAATACACCCGCTACTACCATTGAAACTGAAATAGGAGCATAAACATAGCCCTACGTAATCACAAATTAACTAAAAGCAGGTAATTTAACAAAAACAGAAGAACTGTAGACAAATTATCAATTTTAGTACTCCAAAATTCGTATAAATAATAATTGTATTCATCCTGTCACCTTCGTGGATGCGATTACGCTCAGAAATATTTTCTGCAGACGTAAAGAATACCAAGTTGTGACCTTGTTATTGAGTAACAAATGCATTTCAATAATTAAATTTGTTCAAAGAGTAACTGGGCGTAAACCAGGAGACCCGGTTTCGAATCCCGGACGAGGTGACAATTCTTTGAACAAATTTAATTATAAAGTACTATTCACTTTGATAAACTAATTAACAATAACGAAGAAGCCAATAATATAAAAAAAAGGTAAATACCAATCTAAACTCATTCAGGCTGGTATTCCCATCCTACAATCAATAATAATGTAGGAAACCTTAAAAATTATAAAAAAATATCAAATCTAGAAAAAACACATTAATATGAACATTAAAAATAATCATAGAAATAATTTATTATTATTATTATTATTATTATTATTATTATTATTATTATTATTATTATTTTTCCACTACATCACGACTAAAGATCAAGTCGGCTGAATATAAAATCTACTCCAGGTTGCAACCAGCAAGGAGCAGATCCGGTGACTGTCAGTGCCTCTTCAATATTTTACGCAAAATGTGGGCTGTTCCAAATAATAATAATAATAATAATAATTATTATTATTATTATTATTATTATATTATTATA